>JAHXMU010000009.1:3379582-3438797 GCA_019455685.1 Philornis downsi
TCACCAGTGGTGGTTTCTCCCTTCTCCTTCTTAGATTTTTGGGATTTCTATCGGCAATGAAAATATGACGAAGATATGTGTAGGTATACAGAAATGCAGCATAAGGCGCTTTTACCATCAAAACAACCGCTTAACATGAATGAACAGTAACATTTCGAGAAAGGGACATTTTTAATGTCCTTTTTTTGGAAATCCTCTATTTTGTCTTCGTTTCGCGGTAGCAGTGGCCGTTATCATTAATTTTAACAACTCAATTGCAATTACGGAGACATGAAATTTGTTAACTTTTTTATAGCTTTCGAAATGAAAAGGTATTTGAAAATCATTTGAAAAATCTGTTACAATGTTATTAATATAAAATAAACGGAACGGATATACAAACTGGGTTTCAGTAGGTTTTTGAAAAAGTTTCATTATTTTGAGAAAACTCCTAAGCTGTGGTTGTTTAATAATTTTAAACCGCCTTAGACGAACATATCAATGTTTTACTAATGAATTCTCAAGATTAAACTTTCGTTAAATTTCTTTTAACTACAAAAAATAAGAATGTATTGAAAAAAAATATCCTACGATACAACAACTGCGTTACTGTTTGCCACATTTTATCCTTCGTTAGGTTTTGGAAAATTTTCGCTAAATTAGGAAAAACTTTAGATCGTCATTATTCGGTAGTTTTAAATTACATTAGGTAAAAATTTCACTATTTCGCTAAGAAATGCATGTCTTTTTACTGCACAAACTTATTTTACGAAATTGAAGGCAATAATTTTCGTAACTTTTCAACAAATTTCGATTGCCATTACGTTTTTGTAAAATTTCCGTTAAGTTACGAAATGTAATCGCGGTTATTCATTAATTTAAATCTCTTCAAGTAAATGTTTTGATGTTTTGCTAACGAAATTATAATAAAAACCAAAGAAAACAAAAAAAGAATAATACAGAATATTTTCTACTAAATTGGTGACACTATTTTTGTTACATTTTATCAAGTTAAAACTTTCGTTAAATTTTAAATTATTGCATATCATATTTGTTAGCTGGGGAATTCTAAAAAAAAGGGTTTTTTCTGTTAAATAGAAAATTAAAAAATTATAGCAAAAAATTATTCTATAAAATTGAAGACAATATTTTTCGTTAAGTTAGGTACACATTAACTATTAAAATGACTTTATTTAAATTTGTAAAGACGTCGTTTTTCTGTAAATATTAAAATAAAGAATTTCGTTAAGCCATTGTGCGTAGGAGCGTTTTAATTACTAGCTAAAGCAAATTTCAAAAATTATCTGAAATCAGGCACATTTATTACCTCGGTTTTTTTTCGGATACTTTGCCGGGGATTCGCTATAATTCTTCCCAATGCACTACAGAATATAAATTTTAATAGTTTTAATGTTACATTAAGCTTTATAAAGTCCAATAACTATGTTTCAATAATTTTTCAAGTTTCGTCAAGTTTTAAAAAAGTCTCGTAAAGTTAATAAAGTAAGGTAATTCTGTTTCCCAATCGACCAAAAAGTAAAAATAAAACAATTTGCACGTTATTTAGCTAATAGTTAACTTAAAAAAGTTTCGTTAAGTTTTATTTTTAAACTAAACATGCTGAAATTATAATATAAAATGAATTTCTAACTACTAATGTAATTTATTTAAATTTTCGACCGATTTATAGTTTCGTCAAGTTACTAAAATGGATCAATTTCGATTTTAAATTTAAAAATTAATGAAATGAAGTAAATATTCACAATGCGCATGGTAGAAGAAGATTCCTTAAATTTTGTTTGGATTCTAAAAGCATTAAAATTATAACCTGCAAATTAAATATTTTTTTACAGTTATTATATTTACGGTTTATTTTGTGCAGTTAAAAAAACGTTTCAGAGTTTCGTTAAGTTTTTGAGTTTTTTTTTAAGTTCCAAAAACCCGTGGAACTCGTTGTTAGAAATATGTATACATAAATTTAAGTTATGTCAGAGGTTTAGCATATACTAAAAAGTTTTCCTTAAGTTTAGTTGTTTTAATAAAAATTAATTAAATTAAATATAAATTTCTGTTTTTTTAATAAATAAATGAATTTTAAAATCAGTTCTAACATGTTAAGAGAAACAACAATGAAAATACTGTCTGCTCTCGTCTCATTTGGTTCTAGAATATCTAGTTGATTTTCTACCCGACAATTTACAATCAGAGTATTAATTGTTTCCCCCTACTTGATCTTGGTCAGTCTCGGAAATATCCTTTTAATTTTGTTTTATGTCTGAATTCAGTGCTTACTTGAATAGTGAAAATCATTTAACAACAGTGACTAATATTTAAAGTACACTTCACATAACAGTTCAGTTTTTATTTATTTGTTTCTCCTACTTCTACACTGAATAAAATTGGGTGTAGAAATAGAAGATGACCATGAGTAAAATTGGGTGAAGAAGTCGCAGCTGATTGAATGCAGCTGGGGCAAATGGACCGTTGTCGTTATTGCTGCAATCAATTTGATGTGGTGACACTGGACACTGGACCCGGTTGGAAATTTTTAGAGTGGGTTGTGGACTGTATTTTGGGTTTGAGGTAATCTTCTGTAACGCTGGGAAGGCAAGTTGACCCGCTGATGAATGTTATGACGCCTTTTAATCAGATAATTTTGCAAGAGATTGAGAAATTATTTGGTTGTAGGTTGTAAAATAAAAGAAATTAAGATTATTAATTTCAATTCGATATAAGTATATTTGGGAAGCTGTGATGGTTATCGCTTGAGCTGTGCAGAGCAACAACTTTTTGGTTTTTACAATTTATGGTAGTTACAAGTGTAATTTTTGGCTTTCGTTAAATATTATCTGGCATTTTCCTTATGAACAATTCACAATATCTTTACCCCAAAAAGGGCAAAAGGGTAGTATAAAGTACAATTTGATTTAATCTTATATTATGTATGTTCATGGAACGTTTGTAAATTCATTTTAAATGCATTTTTAATAAGTTTTGATAGAAAAAGATAAGTGTAAACGTTATTTATAACAAGTTTTGGTAAAAAAGGTAAGTATAAATATCATGTTTATACACACACATAACGTACAAAAATATTCAAGCCATGGAATTGTCTCGTTATTTTAATTCGCTCTTTTCTTATAAATAAGTGAAAAATGTTTTCTTATTTTTTGTTTCATTTGAATAGCACCTCTCACGGGGTAATCAATTTAAGTGTTAAAGTCTTTTGCAGATCATCATAAATCATTTCGGATTACAATAATTGTGTATATTTAAATATAAAACAATCGATTTTAAGTAAAATGGGCCGAGCTAAATCCTTGAGTGTCAAAGAAAGTTCCAAAATTAAAACCTACAACGAGTGTGGACTTCCTATTCATCAAATAGCCAGAAAAACTAATAGAAGTGGCAAACTTATGTCGACATATTTACATGACACCGAAGGCTATGGAAATAATATGAAGGGTCGGACAGCAAGTGCTATTACAGCCGCTGACAAGAGGTCTATTCTGAGATATGCATCAAATTCACACGGCTCTGCTGCTAAAATCAAGGAAAAAGCTGGTGAAAGTGCAAGTATATCAACGGTAGAAAGAGTTATTTTCAAAGCAGCACACTTGCAACGCTCCGTAAGGAACGTTGCCTTAATTTTTGTCGCACGACTATAACGTGGAGTAGCAAGTGGGATAGAGTTATATTTTCCGACGGAAAAAAAAAATTATTTAGAGGGATCTGATGGATATAATTACTACTTCTACGATCTTCGAAAAGAGAAACACACCTACTCAATCGATTACACAGCCGGGGAGGTTTAGTTATGGTATGGGGTGCGATCTCTTATTATGGCACAATTGAGCTCCAGTTTCTCTCTGTAAAAATTAATGCGACTTCATATAAAGCCATGCCTACTTGAAATGGAAATTCCAGCATGAAAACGCGCCAATTCACACAGCAAGAGTCGTCAAATCATGGATTGAAAGCCAAAATGTTGAGGTTATGAACCGGCCACCTTACTCTTCAGACTTAAACAAGATTGGAAATGTCTGGGGATAGCTAGCGTGCAAAGTGTACGAATCAAGCAAGCAATATTCAAGCAAAAGTGAACTTATTACTAGAATTATACAGGCCTGGTCGTGTATTTCGCTGGACCTAATCAAAAAACTGTATGCTTCTTTACTGAACAGAATATGTGAATGTATTCCCGACCAGGGCGGAAGGAATCACTACTAAATTTTACTTAAAATATTTGTTGCTAAATTAGATGTAAGCAAACAATAATACCATTAATTTGGAATTAATGCTTTCGTGTATATTCTAATTTTTGTAAGGGGGCGGGTCTATTCAAATGAACCAAAAACTGAAATTGAATTTCTGTATTTTTTTATGTTTAGTGTTTAAGTACTTAATTCATTAAAATTAAAGAAAATTTATGTTATGGGATTACAGCAAATATGTGAAATATGATTTATAAAAGCAAAGCCAATTTGTTATAGTTATTATTTTGGAAAAAATCGAGCTTAGAAAAATATTTAAAGGGGGTGCTTTTTAAGTAAGCGGCATTGTAATTTTATTTGAAATTGAGAGAAATTACGAATTCTTAAAACCTAACAACAATTCTTTACGCGTCATTTAAAATTCTGTTATAAATTTTTGTTCATTGTTAATATTCCAAACACTTTAAGCTTTATTGATAAATATTGGTTGAGGCTGCATTAAATCAAATTTTCATGCTAAAAACTTTCTTGAAATTTGCAATAAATTATTGTGAACATGGACCTTAAAATTGTTGTTATTTATTATTATTTTTCGTAATTTAACCAGGGTTTTATGAAAATCTGACCTTCCAATTTATGTTTGTTATTCTCTAACGACTGCAAGTGTTCTTAATTGGTTCTTAGCCATAAGTGTTGTTTCTACATTCAATTTTAGATTTCTGTTTAAATTTTGTGTTAAATCATGTTTCATTTTTAATTTTTTTTTTTTGGCTGTGTTCTCTCATTTACAAGACAACTTCTGTTTTATTTTCAATTCTCTTTATAGGGGTAATTAAGCTCGTTGTTAATGTGTTTTTTGGTTAATTTTCAATACTTCCCAACACGTTTTATTATGTTCTCCGAGCAATTTCTTTTGCTTTCTAGTCATGTTTTATGTTTCGTACTGAGCTATTTTGGAACTAATCATCCATCATTTTTGTTGTTTGGAATTTTCGTTCCATTATCCCGGTCTGTTGTGAAATTGAGCTGCTTTCCTCTACACCCATTTTCAATTAATTTAAATTTGATACATGCTATAGAACAGAAAATTTTATGCCAATTTAAAAGAAAGCAACATTAAACATGCTGGTCATTTAGTGATACTCATGCCCGAACGTTAACCATTCATTGGCCGTTACTCTGGAAACTGAAAAATGCCGTGATTTGTGCTGAGGAATCAAATGGCGATAATGCTGCTTTACGCTTATGCTCGTGAAGGGGGCGGGGCAGATGGTGAGTGAGACTACATAAAATCTAAAGCGTTCCCATTACCGACTATCATTAAACTTGATCTTTTTGCCATTCATTTCTAAGTGGGCGAACGGCAAAGTTCTATTTGGTCTGCTTGTCTGTACTTTTTTTTTTATCATTTTTAAATGTTTTCTGTTTTTGCTCCATCTTATGTGTCTATCGAAGTTTAAGTGGCTAAAACATCAGCTCATTTGTTTATAATTTGTTGTAATGTTTGGGGTAATTATAAAGCATGATTTTTTCCCCCAACAAGAATGTGAACAAGAAAAATCATTCAATCACGCTATAGATCAAGTCAAGGCAAGTTGTTTGAAAATTACGAAATATTTTGAAATAGAAAGAAATGGATTTAGTTATTTAAAAAGAAATAAATGAAATGAAGACATAACATAATTAAAAAGCAGAATATATAAACGACCTAAATGACCTGAAATTTTGGACAGCAGTATATTACAAATCGCCTACCATATCAGTCTCAAACCATTGATGTTTAGATGATAATAAATAATGAAAAATTTGTTGTCCAACTTAGTAATATATAACTTCCAATAATCAGTTGCTTAGAAGTTGCTAAATTTAGTGGTTTTAAAATCGCCGGTCTGGCAAGGCTGTCAGCTGTTAAATACCTGTCATCTGAAGTGTTATTTACTTAGTGAAAGTTTTACCGTTTACGAATATACTCGTAGATGGTTTAACAACCGCAGAACGCGTAAAAATAGTTAAAACTACAAAAGTGGTGATTCAAATTTGATTCAATACGACCGATTTTGGCTTTATTGCATGAAAAGTTTTCAGAAAACGTAATTTCACGTTTTGATGACGTCAATTGACCACCAAAATTATGCGGTTTGACGCCGTTAAACTTTTGTTTTGTTGGGCTACGTCAAAGACCATGTTTACGCGGATGATAGCCAAATGTGCCGCCCGAAATGTACGAAGAAGTGGTCGAAAACTACTTCAAAAGGATCCACTGCTGCAGCCAATCTAGAGGCAGTCATTTGAATGGCACTGTATTTCGCACATATTGACAAAGTTCAAGCTATTTAATGAAATAAAAGTTTCATCGAAATCATAGCTTTATGTGTGTTTTATTTAACTTTACTTTTGAAATCGAAAAATGGATACATATTTTCATATTCCCCTAAATTAGCGAATAAATTCTAGTAATTTTGTAAACTTAACGAAGGATTTCGAAACTTAACGAGAGTTCTCCGAACAATCCAGACACAGAAATAATGAAATTTAGCATGTGAATATATGTAGTGTAAGTGAAAATGAAAAAATGTCATATCTTGAAAACTTAACGAAAAATGTTAAACCAGCCAAAAAAATGTTAGCCATAGCAAAAACTTTTTACACTATGCAAAGCTTTAGAATGACTTAAAATATAAAATTTTAGCACTTGATTTGTAATAATCAGTTAGCAAAACCATTAAATTTAAATGGTTTTACTCAACTCAACAAAATTTTTTAAGGACCTAATAAAATATAGATTGAACATTCTTCGCTTGTTTTAATCCACAATATCAGTACTCAAAAACCACCTAACTGATAGTTTTTAGTGTTTCAATTTTTATTTGGAAATAGTAGTCAACTTTCGTTCAAAATGAGGCTTATCGAAGTTTTTTACGTGTTAACATTTCTCTTTTGTTAAAAACATGAAAAAACATTGCTTGGTTAATCGCTGTAGAAAAATATTCGTATTTCGTTAAGAAATAGTTATGCGAAATAGTCTAAACAACGCAGCGTATTGCAAAACTCTTTATACATTTTGCATTTTCTGTTAAAATTAACGAAAATTTCACGAAATTTCTCGAAAACTGTAATAAAATAAAGCTAAGCTTTTTTTTATAATTAGTCTATATTTATAATAACTTTTTAGAAACTGTTTCTTACATTTCTCAAAAATATAAACTTAATAATTGATTATTTTGCTAGAAATTTTCGTTAAATCTCGCTTTGCAATTTCTTTGCCGTCCATATTTTATATTTTTTACTCCAGCAAACTTTAACTTCATGGTTCTCTCCGCCACCTAATACTAGCAAATAATAAATATTGAACATTTTATAGCGATGGTTTTACAAAGAACACCTTCGTTAAGTTGCTTTCTCTTTTTTCTTGTAGCATTCTCAAAACTTTTCTGGCGACTGCACAAATATATGACAAAGAAATCTGTTCTTTCTTTAAGAAATTACAACATTTTTGTCGTGGATTTCTTGTCAAGAAAAAGAATTTCACATTATTACTGTCATAAAGAGCCAATGATAGGAGAGAGGTGTGGGGGGAGCGACAGAAAATTGAAAATAAAGAAAAATATTTTAACATTTTATTACTTTTATTCTATGCAACTCTACAATATCGGTGTTTTGTTTTGGTTTACATTTCGTTAAGTTCTTAATGGTGTTGCATTTGTCCTCTTTGTAACACATATTGCATAATATAATAATAATCTTTATATTATGATGGGGAGAAAAAGTTTTGTTTTGTGTGCAAAAATATCCTTGAATAAGTGGTAAAATTTTATTTTATTTATGTGCATGATGATGCTTAACACTTGCACTTCCATTCATCTGATTTTCAGCAAAGAACTTTTCCCCTCTCGTTTGATATTCACACTATTTTTAAGATTATTTCAGGGGGTTTAAAGTGAATGCATTTCTTGACTTCAAGTAAGTTGGTGTTTAAACAGAGGGGTTTTTTCGACAGGGATTGTTGGTAATTGGTGTGATTTATTTTGTGAAATCATAAAGATGTCAGCGAAAAAATCGAATTAATTTTTAATCTAACAGGAACTTAAAAAGCATCACAAAATTTATTATATTGAGTTCTGCAATTTTTCCTTCAATACAAAACTTAACGAAACTTTTTTTGCAAAACTACTGAGACCAGCAACATATTTGAAATGCATTTTCGTTGGGCATAATGGGAAATAGGCGTAACCATTTAATAGTTATACTTGACAGAACTATGGAATACTTAACGAAACTTCCAAAATTCAACATAATCGATCATTTGCTCATTGTCATATGTTTAAACCGGCACCATCAATACTCAGAGATTTCCTACATGACTTTTTTGATGTTGTATTCGGTTTATTTGAAAGAAACAATCAAAGTTCCTTTAAAATTGAAACTTAATGAAATGTCTTCTGCGAATCCATTGCGTTTAGAAAACAGGTTAAATTGCATTTCTTTTTCTCTCTATAAAAGTAGCAAAAATTTAGTTATTAATAACTGAAGTTTTTTACCGTTTAGGCCCATTTATTTTGGGTAATATCTGACCCCACACCAGACAAATAAAATTTGAAATAAAATTTAACGAAACATTTTCTGCAAAGCTACTCCATATGGAAACTTTGTTAAAACGTAACGTGTTTCATCTTTAGAAAGTATTTAATATTTTAGAAAGTATTTATTTATTCATTAGACTACGGAAAACAACGAATGTCCATTTCCATCTTTAAAAAAAAAGAAAAAAAAATTAAGAATACTTAAATGTAGCTGAAATTCATTTCTTATGATTTAATTTGCAAACTGTTATTACAATCAGCTACATTTAGATTATTTTTGTAGGTATTTTCTTCCAAATAAAACTTAACGAAACATTTTTTACACCACCAGTTTGTCTAAGACCTAAATAATAACGTGCTTTCTTGTAAGTGACAAGAGACAGAAGGAAAAGTAAAGAATGCGGTGATTTATTAAAACTGACTGACGAAAAATCAAAGCATTTCTTAGCTTAACGAAAACTTAACGAAGCTCACAAAATAGTTTGCAATGAAATATTTTACTTTATCCCCTATAATGTTGTAGTAGATAACTGTAGTTGCGCAATCTTTCATTCAAAATGAAACTTAACGAAATGTTTTCTGTGAAACTGTTAAGCTCAATTAAAACGTATTTTCATATGTGGTAAGAAAAAGATGAAACCATTTCTAAATTAATCTTGATGTAATTTTCTTTAAAAGGCTGACGAAAAGTCAAAGCATTTCTTAGCTTAAAGAAAACTCAACGAAGCTCACAAAATAGTTGGTAATGAATTATTTTACTTTGTCTCCTAAAATGTTGTATTAAACAACTGTAGTTGCGCAATTTTTCATTCAAAATGAAACTTAACGAAAATTTTTCAATGAAACTGTTAAGCTCAATTAAAACGTATTTTCAAATATGATAAGAAAGACATGAAACCTTTTATAAATTAACCTTTATTTAATTTTTAATCTTAATATAATAAAATTTATCAAAATCACTTATTTTCAGATGTGCCATTCCACTATTAGTATCCCTGACCACTACGATAAGGGGTTTTCCAAAGTACTTTATATCAAAACTTATCGAATTTTATTTCTTGACAGGGATTATCGACTGAATTATAATTTATTTTGTTTGGTTACGTTCGAAGTGGGAATAATCCACTGAGTAGTTAAACTCAAAACGAAGAGTTAACTTAGAAGTTTTGCCGATGACTTAGCGAAAGTCAGTATTTCTTATGCCTTACCTGGTATACACTGGTTGCAAATAACTACAGTTCAAAATTTGGAACACCACATATGTTAGACTGTCTAAGATATTCATTGTATTCCACCAATTTTGCCAATTTAATTGCCAATTTGCCAATTTAAACTGCTGAGGTTTGTTTCTATTCCCATTTTATTATTTACTACTCACATTGATAAAATAAACTTAGCGAAACTTTTGAAGGCATAATGAAATTTCGACAATCGCAAGTGACATCAAAAAATTATCAAATTAATCACATATGTTGAATAGTTAATATGCCAATTTCAAACTATATTCTTTATAGGTAAGAAGGAAATGAAGTAGCTGTTGGTAAATTAAACTTTCTCTGAGTCAGAAAACAACAAATTTCTGCAAAATCATAGGAAATGCTCAGAAATCGTCAATATGTATTCCATAGAGCAATCTCAAAATATATTTTTTGGCAAATTAAGTTCTGCGCGGAGACTTTGCAAAGGGCTGTTTCACAACAAGCTCAATCGCCACCTATCACAAATTAATTGTACTAATCGTCCATTACTAAGGCGCAAGCAATAATAAGTCAAAGTTTCTTCACAACCGGGTAGACGACATAAGTGCGCATAGAGAACACCCAGACAGGCATAACCACTTTTTTAGTTTATAACTAAATTGTTACAGAACTTCACGTTTCATTTGTCATCACACCGAAATTGTGTTACCCTTCTGCTACTATTTACTATCTGCACTCTATTTAGAATTCTTTTAAAATTACTGAAGTTTCTGCTTGTTTATGTCCATTGCTGCAGTTACTCATTAGGAATTTTTGTTGGCCTGATACCAGGCACAAAGAGTGAATGGTGGAATTACATTTATACACGTTTATGTTGGATCCTTTCACGGGATGTTCCACTGAATTTCACTATTTCAATAGTTTGTTTGCACTGCAGCCCACTTAGGTGCTATCTTTTACTTTACCGAGATTGTAGTAATGATGGGCAGAAGGGTGATATGGTTGGAGCTGGCTCCAGGCTAAAAGGAACTAAGGAGAAAGAACTACTACAAAAGAAGGACGAGAATACATAATTGTGGAATCGTAGGTCCTTTTACTCTGTTTTAAAGACAGCTTAATGTGCAAAAGAAGATTTTGTGTTTGCAAGAAATAGGGGATAAGTGGAAGAAAATAGTTAAGGGGCCAACACTTGATATTGTAGTAAATTATTGGAGCTTCACTGTTCTGAACTTCTCTCACACCACCCTCTTCCTACTCATCTGTTACGGAATACTTTATTAATTCAGCTCAACCTATGCATAAAAGGCAAGAAAATTAAAATGTTTATAAACAATGTATACAGCATGCTCATTGTTAAGTCCTCAGGGTGAAACAATTTATTTTGTATCGTTTCAAAGGATGCCAAATTATGCTTAAGCAAACAAACAAACAGAAAGAGAGAAGACTAATTGAAATAACAAATTAATGAAAAGTATATAAATTTATATTTAATGAAACGTGCCTTTGGATTGGGCAATAAACTGAAAACTTGAAAAGGACTGACCAGAAATATAATTTGAATGGAAAACTTAAATTTCAATCGAAAGAAGCCTAAACAAATATATTAGATCGAACACAAATAGACTATTAAGGGGAAAACATTTTCCAGAATTTATAAAATTTCAATATATCAAAAACAAGAAGTATCTGTGAGTTCAGTACAGACTCCTAAGGTATTTCTCTGAAAGCCATGTGCGGCGAGAGCATTTTTAGTAAACGGAAAGCAGCTAAGTCTCAAACATACTTTATCCACAATAATAACAATTCCGTACATTTTAATTGATAGCACATTCTTCGATCCAAATAAAACATTTATTGAAACTTAGTGAAACTTTCATGTATTTAACGAACATTTGGGAATTACAGAATAATTCCTTTCATAGCAGTCTTGCAGAAAACCGCTTTTAAATTACGTTCATTTAGCTAGTTTTCAATTCTTAAACTTCGTCGCAGTGTTTTAATAAAATTGGCGAGATTTTGAAAAAACGAAACTAAAGAAAAAGTTTCCGCTATTCTATAATTATTAATAAAGAAACAAAATTAAAATTCAAACTACCCGTACATGGGAAGAGCTACTTGTTGTTTCATAATTTTAATCGAAAAGTTAAATCAAACTGTAGTATGCTTTGAAAAACCTAACGAAAGTCTACAAAAACACAGTTTGTAAACTTTTCTTAAGAAATAATTTAAATTTGCTGCATTTGATACAGAAACACAATTGATCAAATTTAATAAATTTTTGTTTTAACGAAATTAAAACATGGCAGGACTATTTTTATGCTTAAAATATTATAGAAAACTGCTTTCAAATTGTGTTCCCTAATTCTCAGATGTCGCCTCAACATTTTAGGCAATCCTAAGAAATTTTTAAAATCTTAACGAAAGCCAAATGTATGGGATTTCTTCTTCGAACTATGTATGTGGGGCT
Source organism: Philornis downsi (assembly GCA_019455685.1). Taxonomy (NCBI): domain Eukaryota; kingdom Metazoa; phylum Arthropoda; class Insecta; order Diptera; family Muscidae; genus Philornis; species Philornis downsi. The sequence goes on from JAHXMU010000009.1 coordinate 3,392,022, forward strand.
GCTGATTATTTCGTAAGCTTTATCGCAATGTTTAATCAAACGTAATGATACTTTTAAAAACTCTACGAAACACTACAAATAATAGATTTATTCTTATAATTCAACAATTTGTTAAATCTGCACTGAAATGTTGCATATTAAGCTGCATATCGCTGTCAAAATGTAATTGCAGTACTCGACAACAAATTTACGGATTTTTTATGAGAATTTAACGAAAAATTAATATGTAATGGAGACACATTTGTGTACACGGATCTGTTTGCTGATTACTCAACTGAATTGCAGACGGTGATAAGATTTATTTAAAACTTAAAAGCGTTAACGGAGCGGTTAAATCAAGGCTACTAATTCATTTTTAAAAAAGAAGAAAAATTCACTAAAATTGTACTTAATACTCCTTATTGACGTTTATACTTAGCTGCAGTGTGTGTTCGAACGTAGCCACAGTTAAAAAACTAACAAAATTGGAAAAATTATAGCTTTGGTTCTATTGTCTAAAACATGAAATAAATTTTTATTAAAATTATACGTATTGGGCTGTGCATTGATGCCTAATAATACATTGAAAACTTTACGAAAGTCGAAAAACGACAAATTAAAGCCCTATAAATTTATATTAGAATTATCAACACTAAGATGCTAAAACTTTCAAAATCTTGACATTTTTGAGTTACGTCAAGTTCTAATGAATATTAGCAGAAAAAAATAACAAAATAAAAATATCACTTAAATTGTATTTAAAATAAGTTTTCAAAAGAATTCAAAAGTTTTATTAAATTGGAGTTTAAGCTTCATTTTTACTGTAGACGCAACTGTTAATACTGCTAAGTAACTCAAATATCTCCGATGTTTAGCTTCCAAAAAAAAAAAAATTGTTCGTCAAGTTAATATTTGAAGCATAAACACATTTATTGTGAAACATATGTAAACTTAAGGAAAAGATGCTTTCCTCTCGTTTATTTTAGGACCAAATTAGAAATATTTGTCAGCACTCTTTGCCTAAGAAAAACTGGGTTTCGATAAATCGGCAATATTCTAATGTAAGAAGCAAATTTGCAGTCCCAAACCGAACACAGAAAAGAAATTGTTGTAGTTAAAATTTGACTAGTTTACCAGATTAACCAATAGATTTCATTACGAGTATAACAGAATCGGTCAAACATTTTTTAGGGGTTGAAGTCTTTCGAAGAATCACTGATATAAAATCTGTTTGCGCTTGTTGTTATTATCGTATATTATAAATATTTGAACCTGAATCAACGATTTGAACCTAAGGAATAAACTCTCGTTACCTTTAGTGAAAGGTTTAATAACTAGTACTCACAATTGTATAGAATTGGCATTTGACACCGTCGGAATTACATTTTGGATAACATACCTGAAAAATAAATAAGAAAAGGTTATTACGAAAACATATATAAAAACAGAAAAAATAAAACACAAGGACTTATAATTGTATATTATATAATACTCGTATATATTACTCATATGTATCGTCTCAGGAAGGTTAGTACATGCGACCATCGTGCATATAATCATGGGTCCAACGCCCATTCAAATATATATCTTTTTTTAAGCAGTGGTCACCTCGTCTGCTAAGGAAAACTACAAGTAGTCGAGTAATTGACAAGCCAAGCTGACGTTCGGTATTGTCGTTAAACCGCAGGTCCCGTTCTGCAGCATGCGCATTAACTCATAGAATGCTAGAAGCTCTCTCGTATATTCCATTCATAGACTACAGGAGAATATTCTTCTTCTTCTTCTTAGGTGGCGACTGCAATAGACATCCTTATCTATTACACGCCGCCCGTAGAAAATAATTTCAAGCGCTTCGATATTCTGCGCTTCTCCTCCAATTCGTCACACCAAGTTCTGATAGTACTTCAAAAGCCTGGTCTTTCCAACGGAGCTTTTGGTCGCCCCTTTCTGTGCCGTCCATCGAGTACGTTGTCGAAAACTTTCCATGCCTGAGCATCCGGGTCCATCTGCACAACATGACCCAGCCAACGCAATCGCTATACTCGTATATTAATGTGTTTGACCATGTCGATGTCGGCATATAGCTTATACAGCTCATCGTTCATGCGACACCAATACTCTCCGTTAACGATGATGGAACCGTATAGTTTCCGTCGATGTCGGCATATAGCTCATACAGTATTTTTCTTTCGAAAACCGCCAGTAGTGATTCATTCACTTGCGTCATAACCCAGGATTCTGCGCCATATAACAAGACAGAAAGAACAAACGTCTGGTACAGTCGGATTTTTGTTTGTCGAGGGATATGATGTCAGCATCATATCCATGCTGACATCATTCGTTTTATTTGCAACGGAAGCGAGGTAGATGAATTCTTCCATCACTTCAAAATTATAGTTGTCAACGTTCACATAGCATCCCAAACGAGTAGACTTTCTTTTGTCCTCATTTACCACTAGGCCCATTTCGCTGCTTCCTTCTCGGTGCTTGAGAAGGCTGCAGTAACATCTCGCAGTTTTCGGCCAATAATGTCCATGTCATCTGCATATACGAACAACATGTGGCTTTTAATAAACATGGTACCAGTCGTGTTAACTGCAGCTTCCTCATAATCATCTCCAACAGTATGTTGAAGAGGTCGATGGACTGTCGCCCTGCCTAAATCATCATTTGGTGTAAAACGAAGAAGAAAGTAATGCAGGAGAATACACCGTTTGATATATGTACATTTTACTGTCCGTGAAATATAGTTTATGAAGTTTATCTTGAAGATATTCAGTTTTCAGGCTTAACGAAACATATTAGTGCAATCCGTCGGTAGTATAATTTATTTTCTAGTCTTTATTAATATGGGTAAAATTAAACGCAACGAGATAATATAGGAGAGCAAACGTATACATTTGTCGCAGGAATTTTGAACCAAACAACACATTTTAATTTCCTTATATAAGATTTTAACGAAATTGTATCTTGCCATCTATGGGTAGAAAATTTTCTTCCTTTCTGTATTTTGATTAGACATTCGTAATTAAAATTACGCTCTTATATAAAACTTAGCAAAACTTTTAAAAACATAAACAACGTCTTAATAGAGAAAAAAATAAATAAATATATTTAAAATTTAAACTAATTGATTTGTTTTATCTTATAACAACACATATAAAATTTTTGTCAATTTTTACATTTTCGAATTTAACGAAAAAAATATTTTCCATGCCCTATTTGTTTTCTATCATAGTTTTGATATACATATTTAAAATGTATTGAGTAAAAGAACGACCTTTTATCTTAAGTTAAAGAAAACGAAACACTTTATTCGATTTAACGAAAGTCCTAAGAATGCAGAAGTGCAACTTTTTGTCAGATTTTAAATTTAAATTAATTCTTAGATTTCCTTATAATAGCTTTTTGCTGAAATCGTAAGTTTTCAAAGTTAACGAAACTTTTTCTTATGCTCTGTATTTCGAAAAACTTCTTTCTTTCTGCATTTGGATTAGAAAAATGCTCGTTTTTAAAATGTGCTGGTATTTAAAACTTAAGGAAACTTCAAAATACTTAAAGAAACTCTTAAAAGTGAGAATTTTTAAATTTTCGAACTTAACGACACTTTTTGCAATCTATAAGTATTAAAAGAAATTTTTCCTTTACACGTTTTGATTACCCAAATATCAGTAATTAAAATTACGTACTTAACCAAAACTTAACGAAACTTCAGAAAACTTAACGAAGTTCTTAAAAGCGCATAAATATACGATTCTTATTAGTGTATTATCATAGAACAAATATTTTGTATGACTTTTTTTTTATTTCTTGAAAATAAAGTGAATTTAAAAAAAAAAAAAAAAATCCAGACAAACAATAAGAAAACTTTAAGGATTTCTCAAGTCTTAAGAGAGCAAACACATACTCGTACATTTTTTGGGAGATTTTAAAGCTAAGTTAATTCTTTTTATTATCTTGTAACAGTAAAATATATAATTTTTATGGTGGCATTTTAAATTTTAAAACTTGACAAAACTTTTCCTACCATTTATACTTACTGAAATTTCTTCCTTTTCTTGTTTTGGTTAACTAGACATGTATTATTAAAATTTTATGCTTATCTAAACCTTAACAAAATTTAAAAAAGAAAATAGGGAAGAAATAATTATAAGATTTTAGTTAGCGCATTATGCTGGAACAAATATTTTGCATGTCCTTTTTGTTTTCCACCACAACTTTTATGAAAATATAATGAATTTAATTAAAAATTACTATCTCTAACGCTTTACTCATTTCTCTTCGCAGTTTGCTTCTCTAAAGCCTTTATTTCCCGCATGACCATCCAGGTAATTGGATTAAGCAAGATTTACCCGTAAGACGACGCAGTGATAAAAGTAATGGAAAGTCTATTATTTTTTCATTTATATTTTAGCTTCGATAGCGGTGCAGTGGGCAAAGCAATGTCACCTTTGGGTTGTAGTATAAATATTTCATTACCTGCGAAGCACGAATGCTATCAATGCAGTTAGACTTTGCGCTACGCGTATACGTATGTATGAAATGAATAGAATGTTCATCTATCTTCGTTAAGGTCAATGATATGTGAGAGTGGTGTGGCTATTTAACTGCTTGTAACAGATTATTAAGGCTTCATTGACTAATCTATTAACTTTTGTTGGTGGTGGCTACTGAACGTACTGATGTACTTGTCGTTCTTTTTGTCTATTTCAAAATGTTTTTTTAATTGTAAAAGAATTTCCAGTACCTTTGCGTGTTTATTTGTTTTTTTTTTTGTCCAAGTTAAAGCCCTTTTACGGCAGAAGTTTCATTACGTTTTGGGTTAGAATGTCTAGGGCCTTACAGAAATGGGATAATGCAAAACGACGAGACAATGATGTTGTATGTCCATACAGTAGACCTTTAATTTTGGCTTAGGAACCCCTTTTTTGCCTTGTTACGTACAAGGGCTATTGTGTAACTTTTTTTTTCATGTTAACAACATTTAATGTGTTTTCTTCCTTCACTTCTTCTCCTCAACCTAATCAATTTTCGTTACACGTTCTTCTACATTCTATTATTGTATAGGTTTTCCTGTTGTCCAAACATAGAATTCTATTGATGTGAATTTTTGTATTTGTTTAATACAGCCGCTCAATAGACCTGTAGGGAAGTATTGCAGGGAAGTCTATTGTTGCACTGTTGCATTCAATCATTAAATCCTTTTATTGCATGTAATAGAGTCTGACTAAGTCATTGTGTTGTCGGTTGGCCTATGTCAATGCTCGTAATAACATTGAAGTGCCGGATGGAAGGGTGTATTCATCAGTCAAGTCATCGTCAATGTTTACTAAAAGTCGTAACGATTTTATTTTCTTCCTATTTTTGATTGTTATTTGGAAGTTATTGTTATGTTTAACTTATACAGAATGTCAAAGACAGTTCCTTTTATATTGTTAAAAAATAACGATTTAATTAAGAGAGTTCTAAAGAAAAAAAAGGTTATTTTCATCGAATTTCTATAGCAAATTTAAGCTACACTAATTTGTGGCAATTAACATTAATTGCTGTTGCATAAGGGATGCAAACTGTGATATTTTTAGACATTCGTTAAGTTTTTAAAAGTGTCGTTAAGTTGTTGTTGAGAATGTAGAGGTATTAAACATAGCATACAAAACGCAAATGGGCATCTCTAATGTTTATAATAAGCATAGACATGAAGAAAAAGTTTCGTTAGGTTTTAGAAATGCAAGAAAATATAAAAATGGTCGTAAATTTAAAACTCTCTACCGTTTGAGAGTAAGTCCCTTTCCAAAGGCGATATAAATTTAAAAAAAAAAATTCTTATTATACATATTTTAAAGAAAATAACTTTTGTTAAACTTCCGATGAATGCCATTAACCATATTAAAATTGTCAATTTGTATACCAAAATAATTAAGCAGATAATTTAAAATTTTATGTTTTTAGACTTTCGTTGAGTTTTCGTATCTTTCGTTAAGTTTGAGATGAGGGTGTAAAACGATAAGGTAAATGATATGTAAACCGACTGTGGGAACTGAATGCTCAAAGCTTTAGTCTTAGCAATTAAAAAGTTTCGTTAAGTTTAGAACATTATTCTATTATCAAATAATGCAGCAAGAATTGAAGGAAAATATTACGAAATGTATAAAATATACTAGAAAAAAACAGTTTCCCCCAAGTGTATACCATCATTAAAATCTAAAAATCTATAGTTGAGGTTTAATTAACTTATATTCGTTAAGTTTGAAAGACTTTTGTTAATTTTTATAATAGAAAAACAATATGACAAATCTTACTGTTAATATTGGCTGAAAGATAGCTTCTACATGTATTCATCGCATTTTCTAAAGTTTCGTTTAGTTTTAGAGATGAGAAAATTTAGGAAATATAGAGGCAAACTTTTTTTTACATTTTTTATTAAAAATGGTTTTTACTAACATTCGTTAAGTTTGTTATATTTTTGATATTATTTTAATAAACAACATTGCAGTGTCTAGCCAGAACTTTGGAAATGTTTAGTTTTAAAGAAAAAGTTTCGTTAAATTTTTGCAAATGGAATAAATGGAGAAAGAGGATCGGAATTATTATACTTCAACAATAATAATATCCGGACTTTATGGTCTTTGTAAACAATAGTTTAGTTTCTCATAGATTCGTTAAGTTTTACAAATGATGAAATAGGAAAATTAAGCTGCTACGATTATTGCATATGAACAATATAGCAAGAATGGTTACGATTTTTCTTGAAAATAATTTATATTTACATTCTTTATAGCTTTTAAGTTTCGTTAAAATTAAATTTATAATATTATTATTAGTAATTTTCAATAGAAAAAGTTTCATAAAGTTTTGTAATTTCGCAAGACGGAAAATACATTCGCTTAGTTTATGAAATAATTGTTTTATTTTCACTTAAAATTAATTCCATTTCTTCTCCATTTTAAATGTTATTGCTGTTTCGTCATTATTATTGGCCATTTTCCCCACTAACCTAAAGTACATCTATTACTATTTTGGTTATAATCCGTTCCTGGCCTTTATATCCATTTTTACGCTGCATTTAGGCATAGATTGTACCACAAATGTAGTGGAAAACATTATTGTGGCTAATGACGTTCATTTTGGTAACAGAGGCAACAGCAGCAGCATCGTTTATGGCCTGGTGTTTAAATGGCTTTTGTTGGACTTTATTAGACATAGAGGAAAACAAACCCGTAAACAATTATGAATAAATATCATTGGGGAAATGGAGACGGAAGAGGGACTCAAACAGAATTATGGACGATTAAATACGCAAGAATATAACGAAACATTTCAAAATAGAACTACAATTAAGAATTTTCATTGATTTTTTACAATTTTAGTTGCCAGCATTCCAGGATTACAAGTTTGGTTCATTACTCATTCTCTGTGATTATGTTTTAACAAGAAAAATTAAGCTGAAAATGCAGTTTTCTGTTAACTTTTATTACTTTTGGCTTTGTGTTTTTCCACACAGCGTTTTTAGGTAGAAGATATTTTTTTTCTGTGAAACAAGTCAAAGATTAATGATACCTTGGGCTTGTTCACAGTTTGTTTTACCTTCAGAGTTCAACTTGAACGTGAAATGAGGATGCATATGATGATGCTGATGATGCTGCGGATGGTGATGACGATGGTTATGTTGGTACAATAACATTTCCATACCGTTTTTTAGAGGGACATTGCCCTCACCTAGTCCCTCGTTCAAAATTGCCACAAAGGAAACCTTTTGTTACATGGCATGTAACAATGATGATTGTACCGGTGATGCTGATAATACTGCTGACGATGATGGAGAAGAAGATACAGAAAGAGAAAGAGAGAGAAGGAGGGAGGGGGCGAAAGATGGTGCTGAATGCTGATGCTAAAAATCCATTAAATTTCATTTAAAATTGTATCTTTGTTTTTATGATTTTTATTTCTATATAAATGAACGAATGAATGACGGTACGAATGCGTTTTGCCTGATGCATTGCCAGCAAAACGCTTCATTCTCTTTTATTCATTAGGTTTGCTTTTTCCTTTCTTTTATGAATCAATGGTTGAGAGAAAAAAGGTCATTACCTTTTTGCCTCATAAATCTTTTTGGTGTTTGTCAATGGTAGGATGGCTATTGGTAAGTGTCATTTAGATGCTTCGTTGCCATTTTTTGGTAGAAACCAGAATCATACGACGTTTATGAATCATAACCAAAATTGGCGTAGTAAAACAGTCAAGTTGAACGGGAAAGGTTAATCACGATTTACGAGTTTACTGCTAAATTTTTTTAAGAAACCTTTTTGTTTACAAAGAAGCGCCGAATTGATGACAAATAACACAACTTATTGCAAAAAAAAAACTTCAATTAAAGTTTCTGTGTCATTCGAAAATCTGACACACTTTCTTAAATTATTGTTATTATTTTTATTATTATTATTACTATTTTTTATTATTATTTAAGGCAAAAATGTGTTTGGGAATGTTTGAATAATACTTAAAATTACTAACGGACTCCTACAAAACCTAACAAAATTTTTAATTTTTGGATTTTCGTTAAGTTTTCAAAAGTTTCGTTAAGTTTAAGTTAGTTATGTGTTTGTGACAATCAATTAATAGACATTCAAAAACACCAAGTAGAAAAATTTTTCTACCATTGGTCGCCTAGAGAAAGTTTCGTTAAGTGTAAAAATCGAAAATATTATTGCAACAGAAAGTTTATTCGGTATTCATTAAACTCCTTCGAAATTATGTACAGCTTTTTGGAATTTCGTTAAGTTTTGTGAGTATCGTTAAAAGTTAGTCACAAATTTACTACTACTAATTTATTACTACTAATTTATTACTACTACTACTTAAAAACAGCAATCAAATATATTTTTCTAACTTGATTGAAAGGAAAAATGTTTCGTTAAGTATTAACAGTAACAGTAACTTTATGGCACACTCTAGCAAAAGTAATTGTACTGTACAAACCAGTAAAAACTTGTCAATATTGCTTACCATTGGACAACATTATTCGAAATTTGAAAATATAAAGAAATATAACGATTTAAGGATATCATTAAATTTTCAAAACCGTTTTGCAAATTGACTTATTAACTTCTTAAAGAATTTCAGAAATTCCGCTCGGTTGGCAAAAGAAAGCTTTGTTTGTTAAAAAGTATGTTCGCAAAGTAAAAATGTAATTTAAGAAAGTTCTAATTTCTCAAAATTGTTTAAAGTATAATATATGTGGTTTTGAATTTTGAAATGTACAATTTCTACAATTTAAACAAATATTGGGAAGTTTTGTCAAATTGGGGCAGACCATGTTTTTGGAACAACTTCTTAATTAGTATTGGAATTGTAGAAATAAACTTGCAATGTGGGGAAAAAATTTTGCTGAATTTAAAAAGTCGGAATAGAAAAGCATAAATACGCAGACAATAATAGTGAAAAGGGATGTCTTGAAATTATCGAATAACATTTAGATTTTCATAATACATAGAAACTTAAAGTTTCTAGAGTTTCCTAAAATTTTTAATATTTTTATTAAGTTTCAACTGTATTCGGACTTTAGGTTATTCATTAACAAGTATTAAAAAATGAGAAATAACAGAAGTTTCTGAACTTTAATTAGCCGAAGAAAGTTCCGTCAGTTTAAAAAGAAAATAGAAATTTACCATAGACCTCCAAAAATAAAGTAAAACTAATGCGATGAAATTTTTGAGAATTTTTACGGTTTCGGTAAAATTCCAAAATTTTCGTTAAATTAGAATTAATTAAAAACCACAAAAATAAAGCTGACACCATTTTCCTGGCAGCCGAGAAAAAGTATAGTTAAATTCAGAAATCAACGATCTTAACATACTCGTGCATTCCATTAGTTCTACTAATAGCCATGAAAAAAAGTTTACAGATGATTTCAAAATGATTTTGAAAAGGAAATTTTATATTCGACTTATTAATTACTAAGAGCGAAAATATAAGTCATGTGTAGTCCATTAGCTAAATTCAAAGTTTTTTTATTAACCATTCATTTTCAAAAGTTTTCTTAACTTGGGCTCATGGAAATAATTAAATTTTTTCTTGCATAAGTTTTTCGAATTATTAATTTTGGCAGAAAAAGTTTTCCAAATAAAACAACGTTACAGAACTATGAAAAATATCATCATTCTCGTGGGCATAGATATAATATATTAGCATAAAATAAACTTGCATTGCCTATAGTACAGGCTACATTGTGTAAACAATTGCCTATAGTACAGGCTACATTGTGTAAACAATTTACTGTAGCATAGCTTTTAGGCGCCCACAGCATCATTATGCAAATATCAGAGGAAAGTGACATCATATATCGCAGTATAGCTTTTAGCGAGACATTCGATATTTCTTAAATGATTTTCAGTCACGATGCCTTACGATTATTAGGCAAAAAGCAGTGGAAAGTGACATCATCCCTTTCACTGTTTCAGCCCAAATTTCTGGGATTTAAACAAATCACTTTAAATTTGCTGCATTGCTGCATTACTACATTCGCCCGTCAAATTTTTAATTAATGGCTTCTCAATGGCTTTTCAATACAAACAACAAGATTTTTCCTTGGTTTCCTTTCAGTCATTACTGTCTGCATATTTGTGAATACATTTTTCATGGTATCAACTACAGATGTTATCCCTATTTGTGTTGGACCTAGAAAAACATTACAATAAATGTTGGCCATAAATCACATCAAATTCGAAACAGAATTTTTCAATTTGCAAAAGTGCTAAACGCTCTCACTCTCTTTGACCGAGTCAAAGGAAAAAAAAACTTGCAAAGTAAATTGAAAATAACAAAAACATCACAGCAATACGTATAAGCGAATCTCTCTACAAAGGACTTCAAAGGAATCGTATTAAGATAGGAATCCCCAGCAAGAAATATCAAATGACATCATCGGTTTTCCAACCACGATTTTACAGTGAACCAGCCACGTTTTCAAGGGTCTTTGACTTTCATATTAAAGCCTAAAAGAAACTTGAGTTTTGGCAAATGAGAGTGATGATGACTTCATTTACATACTTACATGGTAGCCATAAAGGACTCAAAGTATCAGTTGCTATCAGTCATCATCATTCACCCCCTATTGGCAATATCGTTTATTTCTTTTTAAAGTTTCCAAAGAAATTTTAGCTTTAATAACCGTAAATTGATTTATAGGACAGCTCCAACATTATTATTGTTATTATTACGGTTCGGATATTTTTCCGCTTGGATCGTCTCCCTCCTCCATCCCGTAAAACATCTATAATGGTATCATAACAATAACATTTTTTTTTCATCCCTTTGTATGATAAATATTTGTCACTTGGCACAACGGCTACCCGGAAACGGATATGGCAAAGTGTATTTGGGTTATCACTTTCGGCAATTTGTTGCCCTTACTAAGGAAATAGTGTTAGGTTTTAAGTTTTATTTGTTCATAAAGTATAAATGCAACGGAAAATCAAATTAAGATAGAGACCAATAAAAATAAACTGAGACACGAGTCGCTAAAAGGCCGTCGTTCCAAAACGTTGTCATTGACGTTGGTCAAAATCCCCCAAGGGAGGAAGTGCATGGCCAGCTATGTGAAAGGGTAGTTATTGAATTCAAGGAAGACGATACGAAAGTTAAGAAACAATACATTTATCATTGATTTGATTTAACAACTAAGTATATGCGACATAAATAAAATAAAAAAGAACTAAACTAAAACTAAAAACTTTTGCAAAAACTTTGCAAAGAAATAAGCCAAAGAGAAGACAGCGAAACTCATGGATAATTTATTATTTGGAAATGTAACAGATATGTACACTGCAAATGCAAGATGTTCTAAATGCCATAGTTATAAAATAAAAATTGAAAATTTCTGTAGTTTTTTAGCAAATAAAACGTAACGAAATATGTTCACCGCATGTTAGAATATAAAACAATTTTCCAATATTTAGTTTTTGTCCCTGAGATGTTAGAATGCAAAAAGGCCACAATTTCACGAAATTTAACGCAAATCGAAGAAATTTATACTTTAGCATTTTAAGTAATTAGTATAATTTTATTATAATTAGGAGAAATATTGGAATCAAGTTAAAAGTAATATTTTCATCGGAAATTTGTTTTTAAATAAAACTTAGGGAAATATTTTTTCTGCGTTCTTGAACGCCAACAAAACTACTAATATATAATTTATGAGCCCTGTAATGTTAGAATACTAAATCATTCATTACATAAAAGTTCAAGATAGCTTTAAAAATATTTCCATACAATTTCGGATGATTCAGATTCCGCAACATGGGTATGATCGATCCTACCTTCAGCTGTAAATTATGTGGCGGAGTTCCTGGCACATCAAGCGAGTTCAAAAATTCCTTCAGATAGTTTGTCGCTTCATCCTCGTCGGTCACTCTGTCAATAGATATATCTATATAAATAAAAATCAAATGCCGTTCGTTGGTAAGGGCATCAGTTGAGAACGGCTGGACCGAATTGAATAATTTTTTTTTAAATGTTCGTCGTAGTCCAACTTAGGTTTTTATGGAAAGAAAACTTTACCACGCCCACTTTTTTCGATTTATCTAAAATTGTAAAACGGCTACACCGATTTGGCTAATTCTTTTTTTAAATGTTTGTAGTAAATGTTTCCAGTGCTGCAGCAAATATGGGCGGGATTGGACAATGGGGCGTGGTACCTCCTATACAAACCACAAATTAAAAAGCATCTATCTATATATATAAAAATGAATCGGGGTTTGTTCCGATGCTTACAACTCCAGAGCGGCTGGACCGCTTTGCATAAATTTTTGTATATGCGTCTGGGTGGTGCCCGGAATGGTTTAGATTTACAATTCGGTCCAATTGGACAAAGGGGCGTGGTACCTCCCATACAAACAAAAAATTAAAAATCAATTATTTCTGCTCCTGCTTACGGTATTTGAACAAAATTTGGTGCGTAGGTTTGGTGTACATATCTTAAGTGCTACTGCAAATATGAGCGGGATTGGACAATGGGGCGTGGTACCTCCCATACAAACCATAAATTAAAAAGCAATTATTTCTGCTCCTGCTAATGAAACATTCCAATAAAAATAAAATTTGAAGGCAAAGCAACGTTTGCCGGGTCGGCTAGTATATATATATATATTAAGTCCCCGATGATTTTAGAGTGCATAATATGCTATGATTGGTACTTAACGACATTTTTGAATATTTAACGAAAGTTGATAAAATTAAGATTTTATCATTTTATATCCTTAGAATAAGGTGAAAAATATGCATTATTAAAAAAATTAAAAAGCTTCAAGTTTGGGTAAAGAAACATTTTGCCCGAATTTGCTAATATCAAACAGTTTACCAATATATATTTTATGTCTTCGTTGATGTTAGAATGCAGAATCGATAATAATTCAAACTAACCGTAAGTTTTTAAAACTTAATGAAGGTCTAATGTATTTAAATTGTGACATTTTAAATGATTAAAATAGTACCAAAAGTGGTGAAATCAAGTTGAAACTAAAATTCTGATTGACAATTTTTGAAAATAAGTGAAAACTGTGATTTAAACAGTCAAATTAGAATGCCAAATTGATCAAAACTCAAACCCGGCAAAGGTCCAGTAAATTTCAATTTTAGCACTTTAAATAAACCAAATAAAGTTTGCAGTGTTATATTCGAATTGTTATTAAATAAAACTCAACGAAACATTTTCTCTTCGCGCTTTAATGCTAAACAATATCCCAATCTATATTTTATGTCGTCGAAATTTGGATACAAAAATGGTGATAATCCAAACTTAACGAAATTTTTTAAAAATGAACGACAGTCAAGAACATTAAGAATTTTGCATATTAGGATGCAGAATGAGTAAAAAACATTAAAATAAAATTTAATTAATATCGCGATCAGCCATAATTTACGTTTAACTTGCTTACTTTTATTATTCTTGTTTACTTTGAAACTTTATATCAATTTTAACGAAGCCTTTTATAAATTAACAACAGTCGAGGACATTAAGATTTCAGCATTTTATGTGCTCAAAGTCAGTGAAAAATATTAAAATAAAGTTTAAGTAACATCTTGCCCAGCCAGCATCCATAATTTACATTTAACTTATTTACTTTATTTTATTATTCTTTTTTACTTTGAAACTTTATGTCAAAAGTAGACATTTAATTTAGCTGGCAAAATACAAATAACTGTATCAAATTTAGGGAACATTTAATTAGCTTGAGTATATGAGATGATAGACTGAAATATCCATTTTATTTTTCTCTCTTAATTAAATTCAAGTCTTTATGCCTGTTCATTATGTTATGGATTCACGCCATTGCATTTACGCCTTTTAGGTATGCTTTAGATTTATTCTATAATTATTTAACAACGATTCAGCTTAGTACTTTCTGTTGTGCTTTTTAAATTCCTTTCACTTTCTAGTTTTTCTTATACGACACCAAGCCTACAGAGAATCTTCGTTGCAACCAGTTTGTGACCCATATTCAAAATTTCAGTCTGTGAAGCAACTATTGTGAAAATTCTGCTATTAGTGTTGTGACCATATAATTTAGCTGTCTGACATCAAGTTTGTAGTTAAAATGAATTCACTATTTAAGTCTCTAACTATGAGTTGAAATGTATAAACCAGCTCTCCATGTGGCTGTCCATCTTTCACTTTGTGTTCTACATTTGCAATAGATCACATTGTCCACTTGTGTTGGAAGCTTTTTTTAGTTGACGCTTTTGGAGTCTGTTATAAATGGGGTTATAAAAATTCTTGTTAGGGCTTTAAATTGAAAAGATACAATGAAACAAAAAACCTTCGAAAAAAAACATAAAGTCGAATGACATAAATTGTAAGCATTGCTTGGAATTAATGGGTTAACCAACCACCCTCCAAGGAAGAAGAACTAATGGAAGACAATTTGAAACCTCTAAACTGGGAACTGAGAAAAATGTCTGCTATTTAAGAGTTGTTTCAAACATTCAAATGTGTACATCATATCTTTTACAGTATCATTTTTATGTCACTCTTTCAAGCTTTAATTGATAATTTATGTAAAAAAATGTTGATGTAAAGAGACATAAGGAATCTCATTTAACAACGTCCTGATATCTGATTCTTCCAAAAATACCGAACAACTTAAATGATATGAACACAAACATCTGCATTTGATTGGGAATTTCCCCATCTGCTGAAAACTCCTCACTTTTCACCACCAATTTGCTGAACTTATTCCCCCGCCCCGCTCCCAATGAATCAGAAAACCGTTCCTTGTGCACATAAAAATGCTCGATGCTTGATTATCTCTCTAAATATTTGTTCAAATATGACATTATGACATTTAAATTTGTTTCTTTTTCTGGAATATTTATAAAAAATTTCATTTGCTTCATTCAACTGCATTCGTGGTTTAATTTAAGTGGAATCTGAGGGGCGAGGGTATCCATATTTTTGTATTCATAATTAGAAAAATATGTGTGTTTTTTTCTGGGGAAATTGTTGAAAAATGTAAATCAAGTTGTTGTTGTTGTTGGAAAAACGTATTCATTATTTGTTCACTCAGATAACAGAACAAATTTGTTATTAATTAAAGAGCTGGTTAGGAGTATGCTAGGAAAAAAAAGTAAAAGGGATAGACATAAAATATTATGAATAATTTTGGGAAAATTTAAAAACAAAACGAGAAAATTTATGGAAATTGCTTATCTGTTTAACATTTTTATTCTCCAACTAACAGAACACATTCTGTTATCTTAAACTCGCCGAGTATAAGTTGTTTGATACAAAGTCGAAGACCACATCATCTAACAAACTATTCCTAATAATTAAGTTTGACCGAGTTTGGTTGGATATATCCTGTACCTTTAAAACCACCAAATATCTATCACTTCACCAATCGCCCAATGTTAGAATTTTGTTAATTATAGATCCTTTATGAAAATCAGCTTGTATGCATCTGTCTGTGTGTTTCTCACAATCTCAAAGACAATCAATCCGACGCAAAACTAATTTTGACGAAATGTTTCCAATGTATATGCAGTGCTTTATATAGATCTACCAGTCTAATTGTTCTAAATTAAAAAACAAGATCAATATTTGAAATCTCCGAAAACAGATTTTTTTTCAAGCCGGTTAATCATATTACGGTGAAATTATGCAAATAATTTTGTAGATGTCAGCTACGATTTCAAAATGATGCAACCCACAGAACAATTAGGTTGAATTAAAGGCAACAAAATCAAGTCTCCAAACTTATAAGCGGACGGATGATCTGACGAAGTAAAAAAGATATTTCACATATTTCAAACTTTGTGCCGAAATATGCGTTTTGTCCTTACTCTCTTGAAAAAAAAACATTGATCAGGTGGAAATGGGCTGTCATGAGCCTTATCGATGAATTTAAGCAAGTCCAAATGGCTCAATAATAACAGATATAATTTCAAATATTCCAAGGATTGGAATACTAATCCACCAATTTTGTTCAGTCTAAATTTTGTGCAGAATTTGCGCCAGCAATGTGTGCATTTAATTTTTACTCAGTAGAAAAAATATTGAGACAGGCGGAAATAGACTGTCATGAGCCTTATCCATGGGTCTATGCAAGTCCAAATCGCACGATAAAAAGGAGAGTTATAGACACCAAAAGAGCATCCTATTCTACGTTTGAAAACGTGTTTCTATTAAACTGCCATTCTATTTTGAGTATCCAAAATTCATTTGTGTTTGATTTACTCTGTTATAAAATCAATAAGTTTAGCTGTTGTAATATGTTTATTGCCCTGGAATTTATATTCAAAGATACCCTAATTTTTCAAATTCGACCAATAAATGGCCGAATTACAATCTCTTCTTCGCACTCCCTCCAACCAAATCGTTTAACGATGACCAAGTTATGGGAACTTTCAGTACAGCATTTCAGTACCCTGAAAGATGTTGTGAATTAGTTTTCAAAGACCCGAATTTATTTTCTTATGGCGTTGAGTCCCATCCGAATTGCCCGATACGTAGCCAAGCTTTGGGTGGAATGATCCATATTACACCCCAAATTTTGACAACGTTTGAATGTTCCAGGAAATTAACTAAAGCTTTTACGAGGGGATTCACATAAAATCCATTTCAATTGTTTCATTTGTTATATGAATTTTATGAATCTTATGAAATTTTTGAATTTCATGAATTTTATGAATTTGATCAGTTTTATGAATTTTATGAGTTGTTTTATGAATTTTATAAGTTTTATGATTTTACCCGTTTTATGAATTTTATGATTTTCTTTTTTAAATTTTAGGCAACTCTCACGAAATACTTATTTTTGCTCTAAAATGTGCTTGTTTTCTTTATGACGAATGGAAAAATGTACTTCTATTTATAAGATACCGGTTGTTTTTGGTAAAATATAAATTAATGTTCAACAATTAAATTTCGCCGTTAGCAAAAGAAATTGCCACAAATTAGGTCAGCAGTTGTTACACCAACAGTAGTTAACAGGCAACCCATTAAACTTTTACCTGAAATCTTTGACATGTTAACATCTTGGAATTCCGGAATAACATTAAAAAGTAAGTAATATTTTCGTAATTTCTATGTTAGCACCTTTTTATAATTTCAAAATTTTAAAAGAAACGCACTTAAACAAAGAAAAATACGACCTACAGGGGCATGGAAAGGTTAAAGCTGGTTAAAAACCTTAATGATTGCTTCTTTTTTAACACAGCCAAACAAAAAAAAAAAAAATGTTGCAATTTGTTGGCTGTCATAAACGGAAATACGGTCAGTTTGTTGTGTTAAGACTTTCTTAAGAAAAAACTCATAAAGACGACCCAGCAACAGGAAAGATAAGAACATATGAAGCAACATACCAAGAAACCTAACATGGCTATAAAATCTGAACACAACAGCGAACTTTATATGATGGGAATTGTGGCAAAGGTTCCCATGATTATCATGACAATAACCGAAAGGGGGGAGAGAGTCTTAAATAAAAGTAAAAGACAAGATTGGCATAACTTTCGTTGATTGTTAGAAAAGGAAATCCACCTAAATTGCAACATAATCATAGTTATTTGCTACATCAACATCTTCCTCATCATCATCATCATCATCATCATCATTGTCAGCGTCGTGCTTATAATCTCATCACCTTGTCTCACATGACATACTTAAGAAATATATTCTGGAATTTTTTAAGCCATAGAGAAATTTTCTTAGCAGTTGTAAACGATTTTAATGAGATTATAGTTTTTTTTTTTTATAAAGTGTTTATATTTAAGTTTATTTTCGCAATCTTATTTTGCCTTCTTATCTTTATTACTTAATTGTGTGGTAAAGTTAACTAAGATTCAAATGGCATTAAAAAAATACTGTATTTCTTTATCTTATCACCATATCTTTAAAGACAATGATAAAATGTTTTAATTAAGGTTCTCAGATTCAGAAATTTATCTTCTATTGTAAACCCTGAACTCATTACGAAATATTTGATATTTAGCGAGGCTGTAGAAACTCACTAAATCTTGATCAAATATATGACTTATGGCGAGATTTGGTGACAAAGGTTCTGAAACGATTACGGTATGATGGGGCCAATTAGGTTGATTAACCCTCAAATTGCGTAAAGTATTAAATTTTGCAATTTGTTTGTACATTAAATTAATACTCAGTAGTGCCATCGTCATAAAACGTTTCTTAGATAATATCGTGATAAACACAACGTGATATTACCTGAACTTGATAAGATTTTGTGAAATAATCTTACACTTTTGTTATCACTTCTGACTAGACATAAATATATTTAAGCTTAATATTCTATAGTTGTGTCGAGAACATGACGGAAAATTATAATAAATGTACAAAACTAAAACTAAGGTTTAAAATTGCTTTTTTAGTCTAGTATTTGTCACATACAATCAGGTTAGCCCAGTACAGAACATTTAAAAAATGGTCATTGTGGGGTCCATATTGCTGAGGCCAAACATGATTCTTAACTGAAATCTGGTGAGAAGTCTATGAATCTTTATTTATATTTGCTTACCTTTATTATTGGTCTAGCAGGTCTTGTTATTGGATTTTGTATTACATCAGAAACTGCGAAGTCTAAATGGCAGCATATATATTATATGTTTTATAAACTTGGACTTGAGCTTTCCAACGGGCTTAGATTTGTCCAAATCCATCAATGGGTGGACGCCTATCTACATATATTTACGCCTAAAAGGTGTCGCTTTCTGAAGCGAAAGCAGTAAATATAATCTATTTACCGTTTTCTAGACCTGACGTTCTCTCGCTAATCCACTGAGGTCTGTCAGCCTCTTAAGTTACTTTTGAAGACAAATGATGAATGATTGATAAACTACCATGATTGTGAGCTAATTCTTACTTTACTTTAATGACAAGTATATGCAGCACCAAACTGCACTTTTGAGGCTGGCCTTGACCCTTATGAAGCCAGCCATTTCCATTGCAAATTGCTTATAATCGACCAAGTTATGGGACTAGAGGGTTTTATTTTATAACATCGAAATGCAGTTATTAACCTTACCCTTAGCGTCAAATAATGTGTTAGGAAGAAAAGGGATACAGCACACTTTTTTCAGACCTGGAATTTCCTCATCCAATGGTTTTGGCTACGCCCATTTCTGCCATTAGGTGCCCTAGTCATGAGACCAATTTTGATACATGTGTGAAAATACAGAGACGCCTTTCGTGGAGCAGGCGGAATGCATAGGGTAAGGATGAAAACGAATATAAGTCTGTTTTTATTGTGCTGGCGCGATTCCCTAACCCATCCGCCCAATTCTAACAACAGACGCCCAGGTTAAGGGTAATATGTGTACCTTCTTCTGTAACTTAAATTAAGAAAATATTTGAAACCCTTTAGAGAAAGTGTGACGAAATGTGTATGGTAAAACGTGTCAATTTTGTTTTCTGCAGTTACGGTTTTTCTCACCAACTATTGGATCTTATATATCCGTCGCAGATGTTATGAGAGGTTAACCTTCTTTGCAGTATCAATACGTCAGTCCTTTAGATTTCTCGTATACTCGTTAAGTTTAAGAGAAAAGGAGTAGAGCATATATTTCATAGCACTGGGAACATCTATCCCACCAGCCTAGTTCCGTTCGGATCACTATTTAGAATTATTCGAGTTATGGAATCAAATTTGTCTACTTTTTTTATCCTAATGTAGAAATATTTAGGCAACATTTAAAGTGAAGACGGGGCGAATAGGGCAAAAGGGACAGGCCTAAAGTGAGTTTTATTTCTACAGCCCAGTTATTTTGCAATAAGCGAGTCAAGAATAGGAACGGGAGAGCACACTCTTTACAACTTTGATTTTCCTATTACGAGCGGTCCAATGTCTTTAAGAAGACGATTTGATTCCGATTTACCAAGCAATTACAACATTTGAAAATTAGCGCTATGATGTTATTTGTGAATATAGTTCACACCTTTATCAAGAGGTCTTAGCCCTTAACCCAATATTGTATAGACTGATCAAATGTAGATGATACAATATATGGACTCTATATTGTACTGTCGCTTGCAGAATGAGAGCTATGCTTATAAAAAGGGAGATTCACCTCGGTGAATTCATTAGATTCATAAGTTTTGAAAGCATATACATATTTGAGCCTCCACATGATTCAAATAAATTCCTCTTAACATTTCTGTTGTCCAGAAACAAATGCTTCATAGCAATTTCTATTTTCAAAAGAAATCATTTATTCAGAAATATTTTAACAATAATTTGTCTAAATGATTCATCAACATTTTGTGCAGCTAGTAGCCTGCTGCTATAGCAAATATTATTTGACTACATACGAGTATATAGTTCTTGATTTCTTTAGTGGTTAATGGAAGAGATGTTTTCCAGTACAGTACAATTAGCGTTCGATAGGAGGCGCGCATGTTAACTTTATAAAAATCTGCTGGTTATTAGTCAGTAAATAAGAACTTACATTATTCAACCACTTATGGGTAAACTTTAATTCGGTATTGGTAGTATCAGTGAAGCGAAGTGATTTCCAAATTAGTACAATTAATATACGACAGCAGCAGTGTGCGGTGGTTACAACCCTAGATCACATCCACATTCCTAAACTACCATTGTTATATTTGGGATGTAAGCAACTTTTGACTATGTGATATATGATTTCCT
Source organism: Philornis downsi (assembly GCA_019455685.1). Taxonomy (NCBI): domain Eukaryota; kingdom Metazoa; phylum Arthropoda; class Insecta; order Diptera; family Muscidae; genus Philornis; species Philornis downsi. Next base: position 3,413,156 of record JAHXMU010000009.1, read on the forward strand.
GATTCATTTTAACGAATCAGGAAAGCAAACGCTTATGAAATGACAGGGGTCAGCCACGTCTTTCTCTTAATCTTAAGTATTATTGCAGCACGAATTTGTTGCACGAATAAAATTTTTCTATATCTATGGCCATCCGTCACATGACGCTTAGAACACGCGACTATCATGCACATTGTCTCGGGTTTGAACCCAGAATCGACCACAACCAGTCATCTCAATGTGTCTGACGAATATTTCTAATAGTCGGGAGACACGCTGCTCAAACTAAATTAATCTTAAACTACCGTTCCATATCGTCGTTAAACTCTACGTCTTGTTGGGTTAGTTTAAAAATAGGAAGCGTGTAAGCTCACTGAATGTGAGAAGCTCTCCTATATCTCATTTGTGGCATGCAAGGATATTTGTTTTATTCTATATCTGTGCGTTGGATATAGACTGATACATCCTTCTTCATATTACGATAACGTTATGGCAGGTTGCTGTCTATTTTTATGGAATAGTTTATATACATAATTGCAACGAGGGGTGGTGTGATTTGGGTCTGAGAGGCCAATGTCTGCCAAACAATTAGGTAAATTAATTTTGTTCGCAATGAAGTAGAAAAAATAATGTTTCGTTCAATGGGTTGAATACAATTATTTGCGATAAAGCAGATACTATCTTAAAGCGTTTCTCAGAAACATAGCAGCTTGGATTTCCTATCTATACAAAAAAATCTTTTTCCTTCCAGTTGCCTCCCTTCGGTAAATCATAATTGCTCTCTTGATCTCAATCACACTATACGTCGTACAAATTGTTCACTTTGCAATCTTTTCTAAATATGGGGTTATAATAAACAATTTTGCCACTCACCTATTAATACAAAATTTAAAAATACAATCGCTGCAAATGTTGTGGCTGCTGCCTCCGCTGACTTTGCAAATCGCTTGCTCATTTTGAGTTTGCCTATGGGCCCCATAATGCTTTTGCTGGCTGCTGGTTGACTCCTCTAGAGGTGGACGAAGCGCGGTGGTTGGAGTTGTTGCCTGGTCGGATTTGAATGCGATGGGCGATGGGGAGATATTTGTTTTCTGCTCTTATTTATTCCTGGGTTTAAGATTGATGGTGTTTTGGTGTTTTTTTTTTTGCTTCTTTTTTGGTAATTTTTTAGAATTTATTTTTAAATGTAACACGTTTGTCGTTTTTGGTATTTTCTATACGCTTAAATGTACATCTATTTTTTTTTTTTTTTTGCTGTTATGAGAAACATTCACTTTTTGATTTTGTTTGTATATATAGTTCGATTACTTTAACAAAAAGCCTGCGTTTGTTACAAAATTGTTTTATTTAATTGGAAATTTCGTTGGGTTTTTGCGCTACTGCAAATATGAATAAATTTATTTGTAGCTAAAGTGAATGCGGAGAAAAAAAATAGCAGAGAATTTTTAGCAAAATTCAATTATCGTTTAGATTTATTTTAGCGTATTGAACAAATGCGAATGTGTTGAGCTGCAAAGAATCAAAGAGAAAATAAAACACAATTAATTGATAAAATTGCTTAATAGGTAAATTTAAAGTGTTAGGAATAACGGAAGCAATTAAAATAAACTGCAAAAAAATTATTTATTTTTTTTTCTTATGCTAAGCTTTGAACAAATTCCCATTACATTTCAAAGATGGAACAGGGATAACAAGTACAATTTTTGAAAATTGTGCCCTGAATAACATGACTCGATTTGCTGGAAGAAATCTTTAATAATAATTGATTGAGAAGTCAGTGGGGCATTGCGATTTGGCGATTGTAATGAAAACTTGCCATGTCTTTATATGACATGGTTTCCTGAGTAGTGCGATTAATGGACAATAGGCGGCGTATTTAACAAGACAATTAGTTTTTGTTTATATGATCATGGGTGCGTGTTAGTAGTAGTAGCCGGAGATTTTGTACAGCCAGAACTTATAACGGTTCGTGGTAGCCAGAGATTTTTTAAAGGCAGAACTTACCAAATTTGAACCACGTTTGACGCAAAGCAACTAATTAAAATCTCTAGCGAATGGGCAATAAACGAACGGAAAAGCAATGCGGCCTGATCTTCATATTCCATATAGAAACTAATACTATTGACTAAAATTCGATGAAAGGATCGAAAATTTCGTTAATAAATGTGAGTTAACTTTCAGACTAATACTGTAAATACGCGATACAGAGTGAGAGACACAATCACATAGTTCTTCAGTAGCCAATCAAAATATCAGTTCATCCGTCTGGAATGGTGTTCCTTTTTTTTGTGCCCCTGCATTCAAATCGGATTTAAACAATATTTGAAATACGTTACATTTTCACAATATTTGCAAGAGAAGTTCTAAAAATAAGACTACGTTGGATCTATTTGTACGTCCTTTGAAATGCATTTCATCGGTAATGATGAGAATTACGTCTCCAGTTCATGGAAGAAGCGGTAGTCGATTTTTCAAACCTTCTATGGTTCATGAGCTTTCATGAAAGGAAAAAAAAAAAACAAAATAAGCCTTATTAGTGCAACAAGCAGAAAAATTGTTCCCACAACCGACAGCCGATCTGTTCGATTCGGGCTTTATTTGATGAAATGATGAGACTGTACATATAAATTCGTTTCTTTCAAGTCTCCAAAAAACTAATGGCAGTTTTCTTATCCTGATTTACCGAAATTTTTAATATTTAGTATCAGTTTTTGACATCACTGTCATTTATTTGACCAGAAAAGTTTGAGTAGTAATTTCCGTTTTGTGATATCTCGCAATACAGAGGCACCTTTTAAAATTGAGCAACACTTTCAAATTGAATCGATTTGACACTAATGCCAACTTCAAACACTTCTTTCCACTATTATCTTCCTATCGCTCGCTCTTCTCGTCGTTTTATCCTCTTTGAAAAATTGCACAAATTACAATTTACAATTAAACAAATCTAAAGTTCTTTAAATTGATTTGTTGGCAAATAAGTTAATTTGTTATTCTGGCTTTCATAGAATACTTTTCTATTAAAAAAAATACTTGAGTTCCAGGTTCCGCAACACAAAAGCTACTCTTTCCTTACGATTTCAGGAGAGTTAGTTATCCCAAATTTGGCTTTTGTTAAAGTTAACATTTGTTAAAGATTTTTTGAGTTTAGTCCAAATCACAGACGCTTTCCGAATTATGATATATAAAAATCGAGGTGTTAGCGAATTTGATCAATTTGCTACAACACCTTCCGCATGTTTATTAACCAATCAGAAATCTTTCAGATATCTTTTTTTCAATTTAACTTACTTAAGTTGTTACAGTTAACAAAACTGTGAATGGGAGCCTGGAAATTAGGAGAAGAGTTTCGTTTGGCAGCAATAAGCTGTAGCAAATCATGTAATGGGAAATTACTGAATCGACAAGCAAAACTCCAACTGTACTAGACTCTAGCTTTATCTGTCTATCGTCTGACGCAGAATATCGTATTATAACGTTAGCGAACGAATCAGTTCTTGGAATTTTTAAGAAAAATCCGATATATGAACCCATCACCGTCGACAGAGAGCATTGGGTACAAATCAATCATGAGCTGCAGAGATGCAGAAATAGCGTTTTTTGTTTAACAATAAGTTCAATGGACGCTTCATTATAGGGGCTACTAAAACTCTGTGGAAAGGAGCCGGAGTTACTAACAAAACTTAATGCGATGAAGTGAAAAAAGACGCAGAAGACTGATGCGGTTTGATTTCTTTTTTACGTGCGAATGCATAATAGATACAATATTTTCTAGTTGCTATTGGATGATTTCGTCAGATCATGTGAATCAAATATCGAGCTTTTCGACAAACCCAAGCTGTTTCAAATGGTTTTTAATAGTTGTGAGCGACAGTTTCTGCTTCTCTGAAACTTCTCGAACAGAAACGTGTCGGTTAGACTGGATAACAGCTTTGACTTCTTACTCATAAACTCCATTTGATCGATCATTCCACCTTTGAGAGTGAAATTTCCGGAACGGAATTTTTTTAACCAATTTAGGCAATTTTGACTTGCGTTCTAATAAGGCTTCCAAACCATATGCGTCACAAATATAGCGCAATGCTAACAAAAGCGTCATCTGTGTGAAAAAATTTAAATTACTTTTCTGTCAACCCAATAATAAGCAAGGAAAGTCGATGAAATTTTGTCGTAAGTCAATATGAAATCAAGCGCCATTTTGAATGCTAAGTAGCTGAACTTTTTACCTTTATTTTGTTATTTCGAATTCATTAAAAAATATTTATTTTATTTGCAATGCCCATTCCAAATACCATCCTCCAGAGAATATCAGAAAATTCTGTAAAACAAACTGTTGTGTAATTAACATTTAGAGTCTTTCCACCAAAATTTTGTTTAAAACATGTGGCTTAAAACATAAGTCACAATTTGTTTGTTTAATCTTACGAGAATTTTAATGAATTTCTATTCTGTATCCGACTTATTTGATTGATTTTGAATTATTATTTCCTAGTATAGATTACAAATTCTTGTTCATAACATTAATGCCACGTTTCTTTCCGATCATGTTCAGCTTGACCTACGACAGCAGTTTTCGTAATTAAATATTTCAGCTTCGTCCGTGACCGTTCAAACTGCTGAATTTTCATTGTAAGCCAGCCACCAAAAAATTCCTGACATTTTCTTTTCATTTTTAGCTAAAAACAAAAAGCAACGAAATTAACATTTACATTTGCATTCAGAAGACAACACGGCGATCGGAGACTTGCAGTGCCACAATTGGCGACGTCCTCCTTTCATGAATGCCCCATCCTAGTTGCATACAGGTGCTAGTGGTAACGGAAATCAGACGTGGTGGTTCCACAAACACGTTTATGGAATGTTTAATGATGCAAGGTAACGACGACGCAGCACCACAAGGTAGACAAACCAAATAACCCACTCGACAGCGCAAGCAGCCGCAAATACAGGCAGGCAACATATAATGTTGCCAGCACACAGTTATGTTGCAACATACCGCAGCAGCACGGCAAAGAACGCAAAAAGAGGAAAAAGAACGAACAAAGGCAACAAAACAAAAGGACAAACACTCACAACACTTTATACAGAAAAAAAAATCATTAAAGAAAACGCTTATAGGGAAAGAAGCAACAACTGCGCCACTCGCTGCTCCTTATGTGAATGTGTGAAAATTGTGCTTGAAGAATTTTTAAGTATCCATTTTAGTCGAATGCAAAGAAAGGCTGAGGACGTTTTTTTTTTTTTTGTTCTTCGCCGTTTTTTCTGTTTTTTATGAGGATTCAAAGGAATTAGATGATGATGACGATTATCTCTGATGCATATTTATGATGGTTGTTGGCCTAGGCATAATTTAAATATAAATATTGTGTTTATTGCTTTCCTAATTAACTATTTTTGCGTGAGCGTAAAGTTACGTATTTAATGGTGATAAAAAGGCTGGCAAGAGTCAGCCGCAAACGTGAGTGGGAAGGACGAATAAGTGACGGACACTCATGGAAGAACGGATACATGTGGGTAGCACGTACTTACACCCAACGAATAGAGACTGTATCAACACGCAGACCCCAACAACAAGTCAGAAATTTCAGACAGAAGTAACTACTCATACCAATTTGGAGTAATTTGGTAGACTTTTATTGGATTTTTTTGCAATTACACAACTTTCGAAGAATCTTTGTACACTTTGTAGAAACTTCTTAAAAAATGTTAATAATTACCACAAATTTGGAGCCTGCAAAAATTGTCATAAGGCTTTACTTTCCGGCAGAAATTCTTGAACAGTTCAGAAATTTGAGACAGGAGTAACTACTCATACCAATTTGAAGTAATTCGATTGGCTTTTATTACACTTTTTCACAAATTCACAACTTTCGAAGAACCCTTCTACACTCCGACAGAAACTCCATAAAAAAATTGTAATAATTTCCGCAAATTTGGAGCCTACAAAAACTGCCACAAGGCTCTATTTTCCAGGGGAAATTCTTGAACAGTTCAGAAATTTCAGACAGGAGTAATTACTCATAGCCATTTGGGGCAATTTGATAGGTTTGGTGAAAATAAAAGCCAACCATATTGCTCCGATAGAAATTCCTTAAACAAATTTCAGAAATTATCACAAATTCGGATCCTACAAAAATCGCCATAAGGTTATATTTTCCAGCAGAAATTTTTTAATTCGTTTAGGCTTGGCACAAAAGGAATCATTGAACTTCAACAGTTAATGTTGTTTCTCAACAAGATGCCAGAATTTGGTGGACTTTTCTTTATCTTATGTGGAACTCCTTAAAAAAATTTGAATATAATAATTTCCACAAATTTGGATCCTATAAAAACTGTCATAAGGCTCTATTTTCTATGTAGCAGAAATTCTTGAATAGTTAAAAATTTTTGACAGGGGTAATTACTCATAGCCATTTGAAGCAATTTGATTAGCTTGGTGGTAATAAAAGCCAACCAAATTGCTCCGATAGAAACTCTTTAATAAAATTATAATAAATACCACAAATTCGGATCCTACAGAAATCGCCATAAGGCTCCACTTTGCAGCAGAAATTCTTGAGCAGTTCAAAAATTTCAGACAGAAGTAACTACTCATAGACATTTGGAGCAATTTGGTTAGCTTTTATTGAATTTTTTTAATTACACAACCTTTGCTGAATCTTTCTAGACTCCGACAGAAACTCCTTAAAAAAATTTTATAATTCCCACAAATCAGAAATTCTTGATTCGTTTAGGCTTAGTATAAAAGGAATCATTGAACTTCAACAGTTAATGATGTCTCTCTACAAGATACCAGAATTTGGTGAACTTTTCTATATTTTATGTGGAACTGAAGAAGTCTTGAGAGAATTACATACATTTTATCAAAAAAAAAAAAAAAATCTGATTTGATCAATTAAAATGCTGACGTACAGGGATTGTCAATTCCCAAATTTTCTTTTGCCTTTAAGGTGACAGAACTGTCCTGAATATCGACGCGGAGTTCGATCGCAATCGGTCATTTATTTCATTTGCAGAGCTCAGGTTGGTCAATTAATCATAACTTCATTTGGAAATTTTTACATTTTACATTTTTATCAATGTAAAAATAACGGACGAAAAATTTCTATTGCAAATGAAATTTCATGTGCAAAAATGCTAAAAATATTATAGAACGCTTACGGCAATTCATTTGACTAATTGCATTGAAAAGTACTCGAGATATGACGGAAGATTCGGCTCGCTCTAGCCTGCTTTAAACGGTGTCAACCGAAGTTAACGTCGATGAAATAAAGAAAATGGTGACTGAAAGTTTTAGGGAATCTTCTACATCTCACGAATCAATTCGTACAATTTTACTCCATTGTTTGGGTGTAAAGCGAGCTGCCGTTTGATTAGTTCCAAAAGACCTGCATTTTCTACAAATGGTCGCTCAATCTTGTAAAGGTCACTGAACATTTACTAGAACGCGTCAATTTCGATCTCACGCTCACAGTCAACGACTACTACAAATACATGGAAACAAGTTAACAAGATTATGTTTGGAATGTCGTCTTCCAAATGAACCAAAACTGGAAAAATCTCGTCAATATCGATCAAAAGCCTAGATTATGTTTATTATTTTCTTTTATTATTGCGTTGTTGTCAGCTTGCAGGAAGGTCAGATGATAAACACAGATTATTATCTGAATGTTATGAGACGTTTGAATAAGCAGATTCGTTAAAAGAGACCAGATGTGTAAAAACAAAATTTGTGGATTTTGTAGCACGATCTTGATAAAAAAGAACAAATTGTTAATAAAGGACATAATAAATTTGTAGCCAAACAGAATTTGTAGCCCAGTTGAAAACTGACGAAATTGACGAAACTTCGTGCCCGTTGAGGTACAGGTTAACCTACCAGTTTAAAAAAAATATAATGTTTTTTGTGGGTGTCACGGCGGCAAGTCAAAAATCAAGTTTTTTGTTCAGCTTTACGATTTTCTGATTAATTTTTGCCTAACTTTTTGATGTTTTTTCCACACGAATGTTTAGCTGAAGAGGGTACTAATTTTAAAATACATTATTGATATCTGTCAATTTATAAGGAACTTCGCTCGTAAGGAATTACAATTCCCGGTCCCTTTGAGTTCGTTCTAACCGTGTTCGACTGTGTACTTAAAATGGGTGTGAGGCTCTCAGGAACATTGTTTTGAGTTTGTCAAGTTGATTTACCAAGTGTTCTTAAAACTTGTAAACCTCCAGTCTGATAGCTTTCAAAATCCTACCATATTTCTATTCAATCAGTATACAGTAAACTTAACATAGCAACTTAATTAATATAAAAACATTTTCAGGTATTTAACTAACAATCGTTAAAATTTTTATCATAATCAGATGGACGGTATAGGACCCCAAATATAATACACAGTATTATTCATTTTTTGGTTAAAAAAGTCAAGTTAAACAGAACACACATAAAGCAATGATTTCGATCAAAATTTTATTTCATTATGATGCTTGAACTTTGTCAATATGTACGAAATACAATGCCATTCAATTGACTGCTTCTACATTGGTTGCCGCAGTAGATCCTTCAGCGTCATTTTCGTAAAAATACGGCCTAATAACACCTCCAGACCATAATGCGCAGCAAACAGACACATTTTTTGGATGCAATAGCATTTCCACAGTCATTTCCAGGTTCTCTGATCCCCTTATGCAATAATTTTGCTTGCTGACGTAACCACTGAGTGAGAGATAAGCTTCATGGCTGAAGAAATTTTTTTCCGATTGAAAGCCAACGTTTCGATCACCGCTTTAGTAGTTTTTTACGCATTCTTCGGTTGTTAAATGACCTATATTTATAAATGTCAAACTTGCCATTCACTAAATAAATAACACTCCAAATGACAGGTATTTCACAGGTGACAGCCTTGCCAGACCGGCGGCTTTGAAACAACTAAATGGATAACTCTACAATTTTCAGTTATACAACTACTGCAAGAACTGTGTTAGTCATTTTCATAAATTTGTTGCATATGTTGTAGTGGTTGGATTAATTTTGTACTAAAAATTGCTGATTGCGAAGTAGCCAGATCCTGCTAGTATTTCAATATTCTATACCTTCTAAAACAAATTTTGGTTCTAATGGCTGGTATTATGCTGACCTTTCACGGTAAAGCTCCATATAAAAAGGTCGTCGTAAAATTCTGAAGCTCGTCTTTTCTTTTTCTCTTTTTCTCTAAATCTAAATCGATTATTTTTCCAACATATGGCTTTTGAAATCTGTACCTCACGTTTTATAAGGGTGATCTGATTACGCAAGATGGTGCTAGAAAGATAAGATTTTACGCTCAAAAAGTTGAAACTTTTTGACGATTTGTCTTAACTAACTTCAGTATTGTTTGAACGCGCATCGAAGATGGGTACTAGCAATGAGAAAATACGTCATATTTTTGGTTTCGTTGATGCTCTTCCGATAATTTTAGTGTCAAAGACGCGCCATGCTTAACATCATGTAAGTACCGTTTCAATTGATCACGATCTAAACATTGCATAAAAGATTATTTGGATCCACTGGAATTAGGCTGGATGCAAAAATAAGTTAAATCTATTGATGCCACACGAGTTAATTCAAAAAAATCTTATGGACCGAATTTATTATTTGCAAACCGTTGCAGAGTCGCAACAAAAACAAAACCGCGATGAGCCGGTTTAAACGACGAGGGTTGACGGTGCGGTTGGTGGGATTGGCAGAAAATCATCTACTATAAGCTGCTCCCCTGCTGCCAAACTCTTAATTCGTATATATACTGGCTGCTTTGGTCAACAGGACAGGAACTTTGTTCCATCAGAAGAACGTGAAGCTACAGACATCGATATTGACTTGGCAAAAGATCCGGAAGTTTGGTTAGGAGGTTAATATGCATCCACCATGTAGACCAAACCTGTCACCAAGTTATTACCACTTGTTCCTGCCTATGGCGAATGATATTGGTGGTGGAAAATTCACCTCAAGGAAGGCTTAGGGAACTCACCTATCCCAGTTGTTTGCTAATAAAGAAGAGATATCTGTGAGACGAATAATGAAGTTACCTTTAAAATAACAAGTTGTCGGACAAAGCGGTTCATATTTTATTTAAATTGGATCACTTTAACTACGCCAAATAAAGCCTTCATCAAACCTTTATACAACTTATGTATTGTAGCTACTATAAGAAAAAAGTGGAGTACCCGCCATTTTTATAAATGTGATTTTCTTATGTGGTCATGGTTGGATTGATTTTAGGCGAAAAATTGCCGGTTAATATAACAATATTCCATAATTTCTGAGACAATTTTTGTTGGAAAAGCTCAGCTTGTAGTAGAAACACGTCTCTGATTAATGGATTAAAATTTCGACAAATTAATCATAACGAAAACCTCACTTCATCTACATCGATCACAGCAAATTCTGTCGACTAGTGTACAATGTTAAAAATCATATCAGAAAGACGAGAGAGAAAGAGAGGGAGAGAAAAAAAATAAAAGTTAATTTGAGTGGTGTGAGAGCACAATAATTCTGCCATGCTTGACTAACACTGAACAATTGGGAATGCACAACTGCTCGGTAGACTCAAAATTTACCTGTGCTATTCAGCAACGATAACCAGGCAACACCTAAGCAAACAAAACAGGTATTATCTAAAAGCGGCTGAGTTCGATACAAACTGCAATGTGAATGGAAATAAGTGAGTGCTCGCACAACGCTCCATCAGTAAGAAGTTACTAAGTCAAGAGGCTCAGCAAAGAGAGAAGGAAGGGGTGTTTGCGCTCTTAACCAAACAGAAAAAGACCATAAAGATCAAATGAGTTCTATACAACTCATCGGCTCTCAAGTAGTTAATGAATTTATCTTCAATAAGCTCTCCTTACTCTTTCAGTGAAAAATTAAGGTATAACCTGTAAAGTTGTAGTAGTTTTATTAGTTGTAACCACATTTTTCGTAACTCAAATCAACCACCGCAAGTCATAACTTATAGCTTTTGATGTTCAGAGTTATCTGTTCTACTTTTTATTGGATATCTTACAGAAAATATATATAATATTAAATGTATTCGAAGAAAAAAAAAACTAACCGAAGACATTTATTATTGTAATGCAGTTGTAGTACAGTAGGTTTGCTGGGATTAAAGCGCCAACTAGTATCTTCTCTCAACAACTAAATATTATAATTAAATTGTGTCTGGAATGTTTGTTGTTTTACTATGAAATAGCCCATGACTCAGTTAGTCACTTGGCCAACGAGTTGATTGGTATTTCTTATCGAATTGTCGTTTGTATGACGTTTCATTAGAGCTACCTGACATTTTTTTGCCGCTATGAATGAGTTGTGCCTTTCTTTGTTTAAAATTTACTTTTTGTATTTTATTTTGTTTGTATTTTGCAACCGGAAACCGGTTTGAAAATATCTGTTTTTAACAACAAATAATACAATAATATAAACAAATAACTAATCTAACGTTTGGTCATGAAAACAAGTTTTTATATCGGAAATTTAACACCTTGGCTGCTTTAGGCATTAATCATTGAAGTCGCTTAATTTTAACTACTACAGAGAATTTGTATACAATGTAATTAAAAACCAATTACGTTTAGAAGATAAAATTTAAAAAAGATGCTTCAAAAATTTTGGAAAGGTGGCAACATCAGTACGTTTTTATGACGATAGAGGTCGTCCGTTCGTCCCATAAATATCAAACAAATATATAAACAAATAAAAAAATTACAAATTCTACTTTCAGCTTTGCAAACAAGTTCTTCGTCATAATTTATGGCTCTAATTTCCAAAATTACTTTATTATTTCTCGATTTTGAAACACAGTTGAAGATCAAACAAAAGTTTTGAAAACGATGACACTACGAGTAAATATCAAATAGTTTTTTTATTTTAATTAAAAAACGCTACAAAAAATGTAACAAAATGCTTCGATACATTCGATCACAGGCGGCTAAACTTCCAAGCAACACTAGTCTATCTATAGTTCGATTTGGGCAGCCCGTCCGACCGATATGAGCTAAGCAAGTTAATAAACAAACAAACAAAAATATACTACTATAGCTTGAATCATGGAAATGAGTTCTTCTTTGCTGAGCACGCTCCGCTTTAGATGCTAATTATCATCATAGTATAATTTTACGTCGTGCTTGTGGAGCGGAGTTGAAAGTGAAATAGACGATTTGCATACAATACCATTATAGAATAAAATTTGTTTACAATAAAACTACGAAAACGTCACAAAAAAATGTACAAAATATTGTGATACCGTCCAAGTGCTTAGGCAAAATGCCGCTAATCTTATAAGCAACATTAGTGCATTTTTATGCCGATAGGTGCCGTCCGTCCGCCCAATAAACATCAATATAAATTAAATAACAAATAAATATAACTTAAAGCATGGAAACAGATTCTTCTTGTTGTATCATATTAGGTTTTGGAATGCTCAAATCCTTTAATATGATTAAAAACAAAGTTTATGTAAAATAAAACTTAAGAAACCTACAAAAAAATTTGGTGAAATGTTTGGATACAGACAGATAGTTTACGAAAATGATTTCTAAGCTTTTCAACAAATTTTGTAAATTTTTCCGCAGATTAAAAAGCAAATATGGAAATTACTAAATCAACTTTAAGCATATGAAAACTAATTCTTGTTTTCTAATCATATTACAATGGGAATTTTAGCATTTTCTATGTGGTAATCATCAAAATAGTTGAGGATACGAAAATCAAATAAGGGTCTTGTTTACAGCCTTATAAAAGACACAATTTATTTAAAATAAAACTATAAAAACACTACGAGAAGGTATAAGAAATAATTGGATACACTTGCGTTTTCACCTTTATCCAAGAAAAACTGTGAAATATTGAATATTTTCCTTTTTGGTGGTCTCCATCTTTGATGCCCACTTGAATAATATAAAGTCAAGTAGCCATAAAACTGTCTGAGTAGTTTTTTCAGTACAAAAACTTATTTTCTTAACACTATCTTGCGCAATTTGATCCCACTTATGCAACGCGAGATACAGCTTACTAAAAGATAATGGATTTTTTTTAACACACCTCTTTTATACACTTTAAGTGCCAATTTATTCTCACCAACTAAATGAGAATTATTACCTACAACTTAGTCACAGACAGAATTTATATGAAACAATTCGTAAAAATTAAAAGCTGGATATTGGTTTATCGATTCAAATATGTATTTTTTTGCTTCTTGAGAAACTTATTGGTTAATTGCTAGTCAATTCACATTAAATTAGTGAAAATAATTTCATAATTTATTTGTATGAAAAAAATAAAACATAGTTTGAAAAAAGTAGGAAGAAAATAAGCTTAATGATAATTAGTTGGCCACCGTCCTTGAAGCTATGGTTAGTACACGCAACTATTATAACAGCAACTATATAACAGGGGTTCAATCCCCAATACGGCCGCCTATCATTATTTGAGCGTTGCCGCTGTGTCTGACGAACACTTCAAGTAGTCAACTAGTGGACAAAGCTTTGTAAAATGCTTACCAAACTGTGACGTTCGGAATCGTGGTTAAATTATAGGTCCCTTTCAGTGAGTTTTAAAATAGAATGCGTGTAAACTCACTGAATGTGAGAAGCTCCCCCAGGTTTCATTCATGAAATTTGTTTTTATATAATAAAAAAGAGGCCCAAAATGTTAAAATATTTCTGAGACCTTGTAGACAGACTTAAAATGTTCTGAAAGATTTTAAGGAGAGAGTTCTTAGAGTAGAATTTAGAGAGAAAAAAAATCAATTTTAATTAAATTATCCTTTCCAAACTTGTATAAATTTAATTCTGTTAATTCTCATCATGTTAATGAAAACGTTCCCATTCAACTTTAGTGAGCGCCCATTAAAAAATGAAAACGGAACATGTGACTAAATTGAAGTTTACCCACAAATCTCTTGTCATTTGTTAAGAACATGACTTTTTAGCATTATTATTATTTGTACTCGTACATGTTTTCTGCTATTAGTTTTATTAGCATTTTCTTCACACCATTTTTTCCGTTTGACATTAAATGGAAAACTCATTTGGCGCTATATCTTCCACCGGCACCCCACCAAATAACACTTTAATGTTTTTTATTTTATTTTTTATACAATTTTCTATTGGATTTTCTCTGTGTCGTCGTCGTCGTTGTTGTACTCGTTGGTGTTTTTACTTAGTTGACTAAATTCAAGTTATTTTTAGTATTATTGTGTGGCAATAACAGAGAGGCCAAGGAAAAAAGCAACACTGAAAACACACTGAAATGTTCAGACGGTTTGAAATTGTGGCTAAATCCAGTTGCAAAGGCCAAGAGACGATGAACAGACCTACTATCTACTATACGCTAGTGGACCAAAGATATTTGACTGAATGGATCGAGTCAATAAACGACAAAATGAAAAATAAATTAAGACACGAAACAAAAAATGCTAAATGGAATCTATACATACTAATGGGAAAAACAGAGAAACACGCAAAAAAATGTGCACAGACAATACAAGAAACTTAATCATTTTTTATGACAACAAAAAATCGTAGAGATCAAGGAATGTTGGAAAATTATAAGCAAGTGGTTTCTTCTCCTTTTTTTTTTTGTTTCTGGCAAAAGTAATCGAAATGCAAAATTATATATATTCGTTCTTGTTTGTTTTGGATATCATTAGTATGAACTAAAGCATTTGTAATATTTTTGTTTTAAAAAATTAACAAAAAATTTAGATCAATTCCAAATATAATACCATAATAGATACAAATCTTTGTATGTTTGTGTGTTCTATATAGCTGATTTATAGTTCATTCAACAGCAATGAAACTTTCAAAGGTTATTGCTACAATATGAGCAATAGTTTCTAATACAAATAATATACTGTAGGTGGCGTGTGTGCTCTTACAATAAATGTGTTTATATTTTAGTTACTAGCAAAAATAATAGCAGTGATATAATTACAAATACAATGTTATCGTATAGGTATGTCTACTCCACTGTAGGCTCTTCTAACTTTCGCATGATAGCGATGAAAGTTTTGATGTATCTGACTCCGTTCATTGTATGCATACGGGCGATGATTTCTGATGCAGTACAAATTCTATACTATTAGTGGCGTGTGTATTATGCCAATAAATAATTTGATGTCTTACGTACAAACTTAAGCCTAATGGAAGTGATATATAGGGATACAATGTTGTATTTATAGAAAAGATTAGTGTATATACGTCGGTTCTGTGTAGGCTTTCCTAAATTGCAGCAACGAAGGGTTTTCAAGTTAGTTTTCGTATGAAAGTCGGTTTTTCGAATTCTTCATATTATAAATAAGAATTTTGAAATTTAAATTAAAACTGTAATTTCAATAAGCTTTTTACTAGAATAATCAATATTTTTTGTTTTGTGTCATTAACCGCTAAGTAATTTTTTTTTTAATTCTATAAAACACAGTTAGACATTTTTTATGGAGATAGGGAATGACTCAATAAAATTTGCCAAATTTATTAGCTCTTATACATCATTTAAAGCGAAGTCAAATTTGTTAATGAAAAAATAAGCGATATCAATTTTTTAAATAATTTTTTTTAATATGCAAAAATATTTAATTCGGCTAAGTTTTTACATAATCAGTTAAAAGTTTTCATTATTTGTTAACAACAAATAAATCACATTCAGTAAGCAGTGAGAAAATACAGAAGCCGGGAATGCGCTGCCATTAATAATGAAGATATCCAAGAACTGCCATTACATTCAGAAGAACGAATAGCTTTGTGTTATTTATGGGTAGCCGGAATCATCGGCCCATATGCTGTCTGCCTGAAATTGGCTAAAACAATTGACACTAAAATAGGCAAAACATTCAATTTGACGTTTTGGGCAGGAAAAATTGAAACCTGAGATCTCGACGACATTTAGTTTTAACTAGAGTACGCTACATGCCCCACAGCCGTTGAAACTATAGGGTAGTTAACTTCACACTTCGGACTGCTGAAGTGGTTGCCTATGTCATGTGATATCATTTTTCTATAATATTTTTATTAGGAGCTACGCTAAGTCCAAAGTCTATATGGGTAAGCAGGTTACAACAGAGGAATCGGAGAACAATATTATTCACTGCTTTATTGAAAATTAAAAAGTAAGAAAATGCAGGAACGGTCAACAATTGAAAAAGATTTAAGTGAAGTTATGACAAAATCCGGCTTATATGTTATTTTTATTGTTATTATTTAGATGCATACTTGTGCCCAATCTCCACTTTAAAATTCCCTGCTGTTCACAAGTTATAGCCATTTTTCAAAACGGCGATTTTCGAGAAAATGTATTATGTCGCTTAATATTTATATAAGCTATAATAAGTTTTTTTTGTTACTACAGCTTTTGTTCTTAAGAAACATGTTGTCATCTAGGCGTAATTTCATATATTCCAAAATAATAATATTCCATATAATTCCATATATTACGAAAGTTATAACAATGTACATAATAGCGATTTTTTGAAGAACGCTAACTCAGAACATTAAATTGAGAGTTAAGTCGTTGTTCGTGGTAAATCATTAACAATTTAAACGTAAAGAATAGTTATTTTGTATACTAACAAAAATGCTACGATGAAACATTTTTTAAAGGTGTCTACAAATTACTCTTTGTCGATTTAAGAATATACGTTCGTCCACTCGTGCTTCTGAAAGCACGATATAGATCGAACCGCTTTTAGTAGTTGGCTGCGATTGTGCTCGAAAATATACCTTTGCCAGATTAAAAATTGAATAAAATCAGACTAGTAGGAAGAGAAACTGCCAATACAAGAACTAAAATTACATTTGCAACATTGACCATTTTTATGAATATTTTCACCAATTTTATCTCTTTTTCCCCTCACTAAAAGCAATATAATTTCTTTTTCTTCTTCTTATGTGGCGACTGAAATAGACAGCCTTACCTATTATACGCCGCCCGTAGAAAATAATTCCAAGCGTTTCGATCATCTGCGCTTCTCCTCCCATTCGTCACACCAAGCACTATAACTTGGTAACCGATAAAAGCGGGACTTACATACGAGGTGTGTTCAACAAATAAGGTGAATTTTCAAATTTCGCGGGGTACGTACATTCGACTTTCGAATGTTTATTATTTATTTTTTTTATGTTGGTACACTCGTCTCGAAGATATGTTGACGGTTTCATCCATATAGCACGTTTAGTTTGTTTGTGAGAGGCATAAATAAGACAAGTGTTTTGCGTGTTCGGCGATTTTCTGCTATCGGAAAAAATGGATCAAAAAAGGTGCATCAAATTTTGTGTAAAAATGGATTAAAGTGCTCAAAAACACTTGATATGTTGACAGTGGTATGCGGTGAGAGTACTTTGAGTTAAAAAAATGTTTACAAGTGGTAAAAACTTTTCACAGAAGGTCAAGAAGATGTGAATGACGACGCTTGCTCTGGACGCCCCAGCACATCAACAACCGATGAAAATGTTAAGAAAGTGAAGAAAATTGTTATGGAGAATCGTCGAGTCACAACTAGAGCAGTTGTTGAAGATTTCGGCCTATCGTTTGCCTCATGTCATGCAATCTTTTCGGAAATTTTGAGCATAAAGCAAGTGGCAGCGAAGTTCGTTTCAAAATTGCTGAATTTTGACCAAAAACAACGTCGCATGAGCATCGCTCAGGAATTGTTGAGTGACGTCATCGAAGATCCAGATTTTTTTAAAAGGGTCATATGTGGTGACGAATCGGGTATACTCGTATGGTTATGACATCGAAACAAAAACCCAATCGTCCTAATGAAAGAGTCCAGGAGAGCCAAGGCCACAAAAAACACGCCAAGTTCGATCAAATGTCAAGGATTTGCTCACTGTTTTCTTCGATTACCATGGCGTAGTGCATCAGGAGTTCTTACCACAAGATCGTACGGTAAATAAGGAGTATTACCTTGAAGTTATGCGCCGTTTGCGTGAAGCAATGCGAAAAAAACGACCCGTATTGTGGAAAAAAGTCATGGCTTTTGCACCATGACAATGCACCTGCTCACTCATCTTTACTTGTGAGAGATTATTTGGCCATAAACAACAACGTTATCATGCCTCAGCCGTATTCACCAGATTTGGTCCCCTACGACTTTTTCCTGTTCCCGAGATTGAAGAAACCCGTGAAAGGATGCCGTTTTGCGACGATTGAGGAGATAAAAACCGAATCGCTAAGAGAGCTCAAGGACATACCAAAAAGTGCTTATTAGAACTGTTTCGAGGATTGGAAAAAACGCTGACACAACTGTATTATATCTGTGGGAGACCCCTTTGAAGGAGATACAATAGAAATTGATATATTTTTTTTTGTTTTGAAAAATGAAAATTCACCTCATTTTTTGAAAACACAATGTATTACCTTTTTAAGGACCGCCATAATGGTTATTAAGAGATGTTAAAAGTACGAAAAACGGATTAAACTGATATATTATATAGGAGAAAGTGATGTTCTTTACACATCTACTTACTCTACACTCTACACACCAGTAAATTTACTAACAGCAATTTTGTTATCACTCCTTAACATGCAAAACAACAACAATTTTTTAAAGGAACCGCCCTAATTGTACTGGAACTTATTTGAAAATATTACAAAAACCGCATGTGAAAGTTAAGAAATTTACATCATCCAAAAGTAAAGCGAAAATTTGTAAAAAAAATTATTAAATTTTGGAAAAATTAAAACTCGTTTTCCAGTTTTTGTCTACAGGACATTTCTGATTGAAAAATTATAAAAAAAATATTGAAAAATATCCAAAAAATTAGAATTTGTTTAAATTTAAAACAAATCAAGTTTTTTTGTGGATATCCCAAAAAATTAATGAAAATGGCCGTCAAAAGTTAAGATGATTTTTTCATTTGTTTATATTAATTTCAAATAAAAAAATTTAATTTTTAATCAGTAATACATATATTATATATACTTATGCTTAAAAATAATAAAAAAATGGAATGGAATGGAATAATTTGTAATTAAAACATTTCTATTCCTCAATGAAAATTTTAAATTTTAGTTTTATTTCAAAATTCTTAGTTTTACTTAGTTTTTTTTAATGTTCCAACATAAGCTTTTTTATTTTTAAAAACTTATTTTGTTGTGGCTTAAATTACTAAAAAAAGTGTTTAAGTACTAAAAATTGTTTATATTAAAAAAAATTCTAATAATTTTAACTTAGAATTTTAAATATAGTAATTTTAAGCTACTTTCCAATACTAAAAAAAGAAGTATATTCGCAAAATATTTATTTTTTTCTTTTGTTTTATTATTTCTTTTATTTAATTTTGTTTGGGGATTTGTGAATGGTGAATTCGGAGAATGGCCGTCGGAGAGTGGTGAATTATTAAGAAAAAAACCCCAGCATTTGGTAAACATAAAACTTTTCAAATTAAAAGCTATGAATAAAAACAACTAATTCATATTCAAAATGTTCCAAAATAATAAGAATTGATATTTTTTTCATTCCTCCAAATATCTGCCAATTTTTTAATATGTTAACCTTATCCTTGTTAATAATTTTCTTCTTTGGAAAATTATTATATATTAGTATTTACTTCCGTATATAGAACATATAAAATAAAGCCCTTAAAATTGACTGAATGAGTCTTTTAGAAGTGATAAATTTAAGAATCGTATTTAGCGCTATTGTCGCTCTAAATTCAAGTAACGTTTTGTATGACAAAATTTTCCTACATATGTTTTAATTGAACCACCTTTAGCCACTTTTAGTGTCCTAGAAATGTCGACAATGATGTTTATGTAAATACATATGTATATCATTTAGCGTATACTCGTCATAGCCGTTTCTTACGTCCTCACAATTCCAAAAATTTCAAAAATATATGCATTAATTAATTTTTATTTACTATTTTGTAAAAGATCCCCCCAACATAAATTCCATTGAATTCCACATAAAAATTCTTATTATTTAATAAACAAATTATTCAAAAATAAATTGCACACAAACCATTATTTAAGTTCAGCGTTCACTGCTCGGTGACTTTATTTCCCTTTGAAATCGGCAGCACGTGAATGTTTTGATGGTGCTCAGTGATGACGACTGCTGGGTATGAGTGGAGTCGATATAAAATTTTAATATTCAAGTTGACACACTGCCACTGATATTGTTGTTGCTGTTTTGATTTTATTAAGACGTTTTCTCACTAAACTAATTTCACACTGAGCGTAATATATTTCGCCTTCTATTTTCTTTTTATTATTTAGATTTCTTAGCAAATTTTCTATACATTAAGAAATAATTTTTGCTGGCAATTCTGAATTATTGATTAACTTCTTGTTGAAGGTATATTTTCGTTTAAATTCTTTTTGAAATACGTGTTTTTCCACGTTCTTCAATTTTGTTTGGTTTATTTTTTCATTGTTGTTGTTTCGTTTTAAATAAACACAAAACTTTGCTCGACTTGTTATTCTCTTTCGGCCGATTTCTCACTTCACCCGCTTCGTTGTTTGTTAGCCAAAAAGAAACCAACGTTCTTAACACGTTCGTTATCGTTAAGCAACTGTCTTTTTGTAATGCGTAAGTTGCGACTCAAACCTCTGAATAACACACAAATACAGTGCTGCAAATGCTGTGGTGGTAGTGGTGCTGGTACGCCTTGCTCTCCCCGGCAATCAACTTTAGCACTCTCTTACACACACACACACACACACATAAATACGGAATGCGGCTCTCTTGTATAGGGAGTCGGTTTCCTCTTCCTGCGTCTTGTTATTTATTACTTGTAAACGTTATAAAACGCGCCAACGACCAGAATTACTTTTCCACACACACACTCGAATACGCTCGCAATCACAAAATTCTTATTGCTCTTTTTTTGCTTGGTTAGAGTCTGGTCGTACTCGTATTCTCGTTCGTTTGGTTTTCTTGGTTTATTTCACTTCGTTCGTAACGGCGACGTTTTGCGTTGTTAACGCTTCGCTGTTTTAGTTGGAACTGAAACTTAAATGAAATTCCTGCAAACAGCTTGCACGCGATGATGTTGTTGATTGCTCTGTTGTTCAGCAACATCACACGCATTCCGGTTCGCTCACTCACACCGGCATGATGATGGTTTTGGAACTACCAATTTAAGTAAATGAGAGAGAGAGAGATGTTGGGTATAAAATGTTGCTGGTATTGATGAGACTCTTATTGGAATGAATGGCGTCATGTTGAGGGAGTTTAACCCATGTGGGACAGCTATACAAAATCATTGCCGAATGAAGTAAGTGAAAAATTGAAGGCATTTTATTAACATCTCAAGCATTCATATTTAACTTAAACGTGGTGTAAAGAGTAAAATTGTCACAGAGAAAGAATTAACGATTTAACTTCCAAATGAAATAATGCTTAAAACTAACGCGAAACAATTAAATTTATCTAATAAAATTATTCACAAAAAAAAAAATATATATATATATATTAGGTATATATATATACAGTGTTGCGCAAAACAAAAGCAACAAAATGTACTCCAGACTATAAATATAGGTACATAATTTTCATAAAAACAAAATATTTAAAACAAAGCTTACTATTTATTTTCACAGATGTATTATTAAGCTATAAAACCAATACATTACAACAACAACAACAATTGCGTTTAAAAGAAATATGAAAAAATGTACAGCAGAGCCGGAATTCACTTGCGCAAAACAGTAGCAACAAAATCAATATTTTGTGTATCCGCCCTTGTTTTTAATAACATCTTCGCACCTTTTTGGCATCGAGGCAACTAATGAATAAAAACAATCCTCCGGAAAGTTTTCCCACTCAGTTTTCAACTTGTTGAATAGCTCCTCTTTGTTGGAAAACCGATGTCCTGCCACTCACCTTTTCTTAGGTCAAATGAAAAATTGCACCAAAGTAAATGGTTTTTCATTGCTATAACGACTGTCATGATAATGTGAAGAAGACTAACCAGAAAAACAAAACTGCTTTCTTTCTATAACAATGGGCGATTACGAAAATTTTCACCATTTTGCTCCAAAATTTCTTTTTCTTTTGCTGGCTCGTAATGTACGATATCAAGTTGATCCCATAAGTATACAAAACGTGTTTTTCCACGAATATCTTTGGATGTCGATAAAATACGGCCTGATGGTGCCATTTTGTTGGGATTAATGAACCGTTTATTCATTACCAGTGACTATGTGATACAAAAACCCCTTTTATTTATGCTTAACAAATAACATTTCACATGTGTAATATCGATGATCAAGATTTCTAGGCGTCAGTTTATATGAAACACAATTTCCTTCCCTTGATATCATTTCCAACTATTTTAAACGATGTGAAACGGATTACAGAGTCACTCCCAATGTAATAGCAAAATCATTTTGCGTTTGTCACGAGTGTTTCTCTCAATAATGATTCCAATTCTCCATCTTTGTACATGTTCGGTCTTCCGAAACTTTTTTAAATGCTGGAAACCACTTATGACAACTTCTGCCACTTAATAGAGCCTCGCCAAAAGAACTACAAATTATTCTTCTATTTCGTTTCACTTCTTTTTCTTCTTAGGTGGACTGAAAACGGGCATTTTTATATAGCAAATAATTCCAAGCGCTTCGATCTTCTGTACTTCTCGTCCAATTCGTCACATTAAGTTTCGATAGGATTTCAAAAGCCTGGTTCTTCCAACGGAGTTTTGGTCGCCCTCTTCTACGCCGTCCATCGAATTCGTTGTCGAAAACTTTCTATGCCGGAGCAATTGGGTCCATGCTCACAACATGGCGCGGCTAACGCTATCGCTGTTCTCGTATATTAATGCGTTTGACCACATCGAGGTTGGCATATACCTTATACAGCTCATTATTCATGCGACGCCGATACTCTTCGTTAACGATGATGGATCCGTATATTTACCGGAGTATTTTCCTTCCGAAAACTGCCAGTATTGATTCATCTATTTGCGTCATAATCCAGGATTCTGCGCCATATAACAAGACGGATAGAACCAGCCACACTTTTGTTTGTGGAGAGAGCACTTTATCATTGTATCGCTTGATTAGCTCATAGTTAGATCTGTCAGCAAGCAATACTCTCAATACTGAATACTCCTTATCTCCATGCTGACATTATTCGTTTTGTTTACAGCGAAACCGAGGTAGGTGAATCCTTCCACCACTTCAAAATTATAGTTGTCAACATTGACACAGCGTCTCAAACGAGTAGACTCTTTGTTCGTTGAAACCAATAACTTTGTTTTGTCCTCGTTTTCCACCAGGCCCATTTCGCTGCTTGAGGAGGCATCACTAACATCTCGCAGTTTTCTGCCAATGATGTCTATGGCATCTGCATATGCGAGTAACATATGGCTTTTGTTAAATATGGTACCGGACGTGTTAACTGCAGCTTTTCTCATAATCATCTCCAACAGTATGTTGAAGATGTCGGACAATAGATTGCCGCCCTGCCTAAATCCTTCTGCCTAGATCCTCGCGAGATAGGCTCGCTAAGATCTTTGCCTATCTTTACTGATTAACTAATGTGTTAATGTGTTTCACTACAATGAATTATTTTCCCTACCTTGAGGGTAAAAGATGTTTGGATAGATGAAATGGTTTCATCTTTTCTCGCATGTTAATTTATGCTTCCAAACAGAGCAGACGTTGTCGTTCATCAGAATGATGTAGATTTATTATTTGAATCTCTCAAATTTTTACACGGTATATTTTTGTTTACTTAAAGCCACATTATTTTTGACATTCAAATGATTATTGGCAACAGGTGTCTATGCTGACGTAGAGAAATCCCACACGTCATATGCTTCAGATTACTTCGCAACATCTCAGCATGTTTACAAACACACAACAAATGTTGCTGAGTTTTGGAAGCCCATAGGCAACATTTTACTTACTATGAAATAACACGTCCACTGCTATACGAGGAAAGTTGAATACATTTCGAACTTCCAATCAGAGTACAATGAACATATAAGCAAAAAATTTCACTATTGCAACATTTATCATGCTTTTATCGCTGTAAGCAACATGTTGCATTACATCTAATGTTCTGTAAGGTGCAATGCAGCTGAAGTAATGTTAGATTTTATTTTTTTGTTTGTTGTCAATGTAATCGTTGATGTAATGAAATGAAAGGGAAAATTCAGTCTCTCGGAATGAGGACAAACAACAATGTCTATAAGATGCTAAGCAGTATTTAAGTGTCGGGTAAATAATGTTTTCGTGAAATAACATAATATTTTATATTAGCAGATACCGTTTTTAAGGGAATTCCAATTTGGACTCTCCGATTCCGACTTTGAAAAAACCAGAAATTTTACCAACAACCTTTTCAAGCAGCTACTATGGGACCTAATATATAACGATGCAGCTATAATTTGACAGCAAACAATGGTCTGATTGCGGCGCTCCAAACGGATGGAAACTTGAATCATATAGATTTATAAAAGAACCTAATCATTCAGGAAATCGGCGTGCTAAAGCTAAGAAAACAGAACTTTTTGTAGATGAGATTTTTCTGACAAAATTTAGGGGATGCGTTAGAATGAATGACTATAATGCATTGTGCGAAAAGGCGACCATATCGAAATTTTTACGTTTCCAAAATTTGGGACGGTATTGACGAATTATGTAAATAAATTAATTTGATATAAATAAACAAAATTCTAAAAAAGCCATTATTAGACGCTCAATTTGCAGCTGTAGTCCTGAAAAATCTCTTATTCTACTACTTCTACTTCTCTTTCAATAACAGCAATCAGTTTTTGCAAGATTTGGGATCCTCTCACTATTTAACATGATCGTACGATAACGATTAGAGTCACGAGTAATATTACGGCCTAAGAACAACAAAACTGCGGATGCTGCTGACCTGCCCGCAGAGCTATTTAGGAAATGTTACTGCAACTTCTTCGAAAATTGAAAAGAATTGAGCAGAAGTTGGTTTGACGATAATAGAGCAAGTATTAGTTGTGACAAATAAGGCGAGAAGAAGTACAGAAAACCGAAGCTCTTCAAATTTTTTTCTACGTCAGTTATATAATTTTCACAACTGACACAACAACTGACTTTGCCAAAAAACCGCTCAATATGCTTTAGTTTCCAAGCAAATTTCTTCTTCTAATTTCCAGGCCGGTGTTATTAGATTTATTGATAGTGGAGTCGAGCAGGTGAAATCGTTCACGACCGCAAACTTATAGCTGCAGCCTTCAAGTGTCTTATATGACTCTTTGTTTTTCGAAACAAATAACCTCGTTGTTGTTTTGTTTATCCCCACAACCACTGTTGCTGAAATGCTACTCAATGTTTGAGAAGGCTGTAATAGCACGTAACATATGGTCTTTTTTTTTTGAAGATAACACCGATCGTATTTACTGAAACTTTCTACATAAATATTTCTACAAAGTATTGTGAACAGATCGCACGATAGACTGTAATTCCTCGTTTGGTGTAAAATAGCTCAGTTAAATTTTTTCCTATCTTTAGCGAAAACTTCAAATGGGTCAGTATGATCGCAGAAAAATGTATACGTAACTGTTGCGTAACTGTTGATGACAGATCTATAATAATGGAAAATATATCACGTATTGGTCCCATTTTCCTGGCACTCTTCCATAGCCTACAACAGATTTGAAAGGAGCTCAAAATGTAATATTTTCTAACAAATTTCATTGTTATAAC
>JAHXMU010000009.1:3460440-3542500 GCA_019455685.1 Philornis downsi
AGCAATTTATAAGCTACCCAATTTACGTTACCCAGAGGGCGTAAGGTCGCAGTCAAGAGAGCGTACTCTAAGTACATCCGAATGAAAGTTATAAGCCTCAAATGTCATAGCAAACAAACAGAATCCTTCCAATTGTGTTAGTATACATTGGGAGGCTGTTCTTTAATTACTATCTAAGCTATATTTCCTAACTATGCTAAGTAATGTTAAGAAAACTGTATTGCATTTTGAACTGCTGGCGAAAGTTAGAGGGATTTGTATCGTAAACTGTCAGTCAAGTCACATCAATTTATGGATTATGTAAAACTTCCCGAGGTTCTTCAGCTTTAAGTCAGTTATCGTCTCATTATCTCACATTAATATCATCTTCAACCAATGTTACAGTAATCACTAACTCCCCTAATAACCTTCCACATATCCTGCAAATAACATCTCCATTTCTCAAAGTCATAAGACATAAAAACTTTTAGTTTCTTAATTAACTTATAGGTCGACGCGTTAAAACCAATTACAATTATCGTCACCTTGCAAACGCCACACAGAGAATAGGGAGGAATAGAAAATTAAAAAGGAATGCAAAAGCAGGAAGAGCATCTACAAAGCGCCCCATTGGGATTTCTGGCGTAAATCCAATAATGGTTCCATTACAAATGCACACGTGTATTTAAGTTTGATAGCGCTTTGTGATACTTTGCAATCCTACAACCAGTGAAAGACGTTTTCCTTGTCAGCTTATGTGGGGCTTTGCAGGCCCATTGTCCTCTAATGCCACCACTACTCTTCCTCGAATTGCTGTTGATTTTTTGACAAACCCATATGAAATTTACTTGGGCCGGGAAACAATGAATCTACAATAGTAGTTTGGTTTAATTTCACAATACATGTTAAAGTTCATCATATGTACCCCTGCTTCCCCTTTTCGCTTGCTATAATAAACTATTCCGCTATTTCATTCACTTAGCCAAACGGCCTTAGTTCTATGTTGCCGTCGTTTAGTTCAGTATACCTTTAAGGATATCATTGACAGCCGGAAGCCAGAAACCCCCCAAATGTCATTTTGTTTCGTTGTTCGTTGCTTCAGTTTGTTTCTATTGTTGCCGCCCATTTGAATGTAACCAAATTCGAGTCCTTACTTAAGGATACATATACTCTGACACAATATGCGTTGATGTAGGAGCACATACGATATGTGCTGTTGAAATATCCTGGATTTCTAATGAATGTGTCAACGTATTGTTTGCCTTTGTGGACGTTTGAAGACTTGACAATTGTTTGTGTTAATGTGATACTTTAATGTATTGGTAATGTTAATTTGAAACTATTGTTTGGTCCACAGAATTGACAGGACATTTGTGTGAGATGGCTTATTAGGCTTCAATAAGTATGTGAGGGGATCGGCCAAAGGCAAAGTAGTTGGGAATTAGAGAATACAAATTGGAATTTTTGTAGATATCGAACGGCAACAATATTAATTTATAATGTTTTTAGTGGGAAAGCATTGAAATTTTATAAAAAATTGGGGAGAATTTAATACATATGCCTAATGTTTCAAATACAAAAAGAAAACATAATCGAAAAATGGGACTCTGAAAAGTCTCTTTCATTCAGAAAAGTTATAGCCAAGTATGTTTTTTATGAAATTGGAGCAATTTATTTTATAGAGTAACCAGGAAAGGCTTCTCTTATTCATTATATTTACAGCTATTTGTGTTTGCACTACCTGGAAACTGGATCAATTCAGTGACTGAGTAACAGTAGGCCAATTTGCTTTCACTTTTCACATGAAGAGAGGCCAGATGTGCACCTCTAACATTATCAACACTGTTAGCCAACTGTTAACCAACCGTAGTGATATTTATGGTATGAACCAGGGAAGTAAGTGTGAGCTACGGGACACGGAATAACTTCCCTCATTCAGTAAGTTAATAGTTATGTATCTTTATCATGCCTGATATTGGACCAATTATTTAAATAAGTTCTCGCGATAAGACTCCCGATCGGACAGGGCTCTCTTATGTAGAAAGTCATTGAGCGACCCATGTCCCGTCAGTAAGAAACCAAGGCAGGGAATAAAGGCAAAATCAGGATTTCTCCATACGAACCTAGCATCTGGAAAAAACCTAAATGTAGCGCGTCCGTTATGACTCTCTTCCCAACGTGTTTGGAAAAATATGTTTAGTAATCAGCTATCTTGTCTTTAGAAATTATGGGCACATTGCCAAGCACTTGCATTTGCACCGATTGACAGGTGACAAAATCATTAGAGACCACTGCTAAAAAAAATAAATGTAAGAATTTCTTACAAAAACCAAACCAGAATTAGTTATTTCTGTGGTCACAACCCGTAACAGCCTAACTCAAGTTAGGACACA
Organism: Philornis downsi; assembly: GCA_019455685.1. NCBI lineage: Eukaryota > Metazoa > Arthropoda > Insecta > Diptera > Muscidae > Philornis > Philornis downsi. Next base: position 3,462,813 of record JAHXMU010000009.1, read on the forward strand.
ATTGAGTTATTAGCACCATCGTATTCAGCGTACCTAAATTTATTTGCTCTAAATTTTTCATGGTTGTATCTCTTCTAGGAAGGCAATTAATCCTAAAAAACCTAATAGCTTAAGTTATTTTTCTAAATGACTGTTTTGGCATAACTGCCTAAGTCAATTTAGGATTACAACAAATGTAAACATTATTTTTCCATCATTGCCTAAATCAACTTAAGTTTAAACTTTATGAATTCTTATATAGGAATAACAACCTAACTCAACATGAGAGATCGAATCTGAAATATTTTGACATAGAATAATAATTTATGTCAATTTAGGCGCACTTAAAGTTTTTTATTTAATCTGGAATAATAGCCTAACTCAACTTGAACTTTTTGACTTTCTTTCGTTCAACAATTCATAAGAGCCTAAGTGTCTTTTTCGATAATATCTTTTGACTGCGAGAATAAACAACTATTTTTTGTTAACAACTAAGTAAAGAAATTCGTTTCCTTGGAATCTGTAGTAAAGTTTTCCAAAAAACACCTTCTCCCGATTTTCAGTGAAGATTCAAAACTTTAAACTCCTGTACTGAAAATATTGAAAAATAGACTTAGGCTGTTATGGGTTGTGACCACAGATTTTTCCCTTTACAGTTAAAGTGGAACCTTCATATTTAAATATGTATACAAAACTGTTCATCTCTGCATTGTCAAAGAATAAACCTGTATTTAGTGAAAACGGCGTCTTCAATAGTAGCGGTCGATATTGTCATCAACCCAAACTATGTAGGCTTCTCAAAGAGTAAGCAGAATAGGAACATCGTTACATTACGCTTGATTCATCCTTTAGCACCAGCTCTGCTTAAGAAAATGTAGATTCTTCTGCAAATGAGGCAAAGCGATCGTCGAGGCTTTCGAAAGTGGGGGGAAAAAGGAAGATGGCAATAAATTTAGAGCTCGTGATGGAAAAGCCTCAGCCGTTGGGTCTGAGCCATTGCCACATCAAACCAAACCGGTAGTTTGACTTTGCTTATAGTGCTATAAACCCACATGGCGTGTTTCGTGTCCTATTCCTCCATTCCTCCAATACTCGATTTGTAAAGGATTGACATGGTGATATGGGGTATGAGACACATAAACCAACCCAAAGCTGGAATAATTTCGCTAATGACTGACAAATTGATTGAAAATTTGAGAAAAGTGGTTATTTTTGCGGAAATTTTTTATAGCCATTATTTGCTCCGGTGTTGAATTTGACTGTTCTATTTGCTTGCTCTCATTTGGTTGAGAATCGGATAAGGCCGAAGTAACATACCGCAATTGAGCATTAAAGGCTATTTTGGCAATTTAAGCATGTTTAGCCACTTTGGCTGCAGGACCAAGTAAAGGCAGAATATTCACAATTTCGTGATAATCCCAAAATATTTATGCTCAGCTCAAGTGGGGGTGAAAGAGAAGGAGGTGAAGAGAAATCGTCCAAAATTTTAGCTGTATTTTTTCCCTACTGCTACTGTAAACTTTTAACGTTACTACTCAGGTTATTACATTCTTTTATGTGAGTTAAAGGCTCTTCAATGTGCTACTAAAAGTACAATTAGGTATATTTAATTTAAGAGCATAGAATAGAACATTCCAGACGCTCTATAAGTTTGTCGAGGCGATTTAGCAAAATTGGAAGTTTCTCAACGAAGGAAGTTTTCAAATCGGGATCACAATCCGATTAATGTCTATTTTGCAAGAAAAATACGCTTCACTTTTTGCAATGCCTTCATATTTGATCCAAATCTTCATCCCAAATTTTCCTGGAGCATATTTTTTAGGGCACATCCCTGAAATATTGATTTTAACAGTTCCATTTGCTTGCTCTCATTTGGTTGAGAATCGGATAAGGCTGAAGTAACATACCGCAATTGAGCACTAAAGGCCTTTTTGGCAAATCCAGCATGGACCAAGGACTAAGTATAAGCCAAATACTGATAATTTCATGATAATTCCAAATCAAAATCTTCTTCCCAATTTTTTCTGAAGCATTCTTCTTACCTTTTCACACAAATAATATTCGCTGGAGGATACATCTGTGAAATGCAAGGGCAGCCATTTGAATTTCAATTCAGACAATTTTGCACGACAGCTATTCAGGTGTGACACATTGCGGAATTTTGGAGAAAGATTATTAGCCTTTTGAGACAGTTTCTCTTTGTTTAAAGCAGAACCAGCGAATATAAAGCTGTAGAAGAAATTTCAAATACTTAAGTAAGTCGGGCCTGCAATTATACATTATAGTGTAACTCATACTATGAATTTAATTTATATTATTTAATTAATAAAGAAATATTCCCTACATAGTCTCTGTCGTCCAAGTTTGCTAAAGAGTTTGAATTTTTGTCTACAGCATCGTACTCACTGTTGCTAATGACGATATATTGAACAAATGGTTTTTATCCCTGGCAAATAAAATGTGAGGTTTCATTTCATCCAGTTACTTTGTTACATCCCAACTACGCATCCATTAACTTTGTCTGGTCCTTGATGATATGTCGAACTGGCAGACTTCCAACAAAGATCTCGTCAATGTCTTCTATGCCACTTGTACGTTTACTACTATTTATCCACTAAACACTTTGTGCTCGATTTCTTTACCTTTCAACATTTGTTTTTGGTTCAACAAATTCTTTTAGCATCAATTTCAAAACAAAAAATAAAAAAAAACTAAATTTCGAATAAAACGATGACAATAAAGAGAGTCACACAAAGGAATTGTCCTTTCAAAAGAATTCCTTCCTTTCGTAACAAAAATGCATTACAACAAAAAGATAACGAAAATACTCGCATTTCATCAGTGCTTTAGACTCACACAGAAATCCTTTGCTATCATAATCGTAAGGAAGAAATGAAAAATGAGAAACTGCAAATAATTAAAAATCAATTTATCACAAAGTTTAACTTTTGGGTAGCCTTGAAAAAGTTTTCAATTCATGCCACTGCCTCAAAAGTGACAAATCCTACAAAAAAACATAAGGAAAACAGAAACAAATTCCGGAAGATGTCAAAAGGCTTACAACTCAAAACAGAAAACTCTGGCCAACAGAGTTGAACTCGAACAGCTTAACAATAAAAGGCCATTAATCACAGCCAAGTAGTCCTAGGCCAGACAGCAACGTTGACGTAATCGCCAATGTCGGCGTTGTAGCAGTCATCATCAGCCATCGCAGTCGTGGAATCATCATATCTGACAGCCTTCACACATGCTTTAGTAGCGGATATATGACGAAAACTCATAGAATGAAATTTAAACTGAACTCAATGGACAGGAAACGGAAATGCAAAATCTACAGGCAGAGCAAAAAAAAGTTGGGCTTGTCTACGAGTACAACAACGACGATGAGGACTATGTCTAGGGTTGGCGACATCGTTGAAAAGGACAAATTGGTGACATATAATGAACAAATTTGACATCCACAAAAGAGAGAATGGAAAAAAGAAATGTAGGAGAAAAGGAAATATAAAATAAAACGAACAATTTTATTAATGGCTTAAAATATGTGGCAGACATATTTATGACAAAATGAAAGTTTTCGGCGAAAGAAAAAAGCGAAAACTGCAATGAAAGTGAAAGAAAAAAATTACACTTAAGTGAACCGGGAGGTTGAAGTCTAAGAACTGGCGTTTTCAAGTTGATGAAATGATTAATCTAAGAGAAGCTTTGAATGAGAATTCTTACTGAAGGCGAACGGTGACAACGGTGGCGGAAGGCAATATCATTAATGAATATGATATGACGATGTAACGACAACATTACAATTATTGGCAAATTTCAGTATACTTCGACGTTTTAAAGGACGAACAACATAAGATGTAGTAAAGAGAAATCCACTATTTTTGCATAACATTGAGGACTTTATTTAGGATTTACCGTTTGTTTGATAATTTGTCGTACCTAATGGCAAAAAACTGGGACTGTCGATTTTCTCAAACTTCTTTTGAGTCGAATTTTTCACCAGCAAAGTCATTTGTCATAAAGAGAAACAGATAATAATCAGATGACAACTCCGTACTATAAGGTGGATGCATAAAAAAATCTTCCAAGCAAGCTTCCGAATCTTCTGCCGAGTTCTGGTAGAACACAATTCGCCTCTTATTGATCAAAGACGATCAGTTGTGAGCCATTGGTTCCTTTATATGGTCCAATTGTTGACAGTACAAGTCTGAGTTAAGAGTTTGGCCATGGGAGAACAGTTCGTAGTATATAATTTCCTGCCAATCCCGCCAAACTTACAAAAAAAAGTTCCTGACTGTCAATCCCGGCTTGGCCATTATTTGCACCGGCTCACCGTGATTAGACCATAAGCATTTTCATTTGACGTTGTCGTAAGTGAACCACTTTTTACCAGCAGTTACAGTCCCTTCAGAAATGGAAATTAAGTCCATATGGTTTTGTTCATTAACCCGTGGCGCCCATACATTGAGCTTCGTTTTGTATCCAGCATTATACAAATGGTTCTAAACCGCTTTTTTGCTATGCCTCTCTACTGGACAATAGAAACATTGTGTAGGTATATATGACGGACGAGCTTTCCAGAGCACGGTGCACCTTTGTAATCTGTTCCAATATCAGGACCACAAGCCGTAGTATTAAGAGAATAATTGCAGAATTCTGCGATGTAGGACCAGTGCCTGGAACTATTGAGTATTCTGCAAGCAATGCTCTACTTCAAAATACCGGGCTGATTTCAATAGCTTTATTGACGATGGAGACAAGGAATATAAACTGGACCACCCCGCTTTCATGCAGCGTCTTCAACAATTATACTCTTTGTTTATTGAAACCAATAACTTGGATTTGTCTTAATTTGCCTCCAGTATCATTATTACAGTTTTCCTCTTATAATGTTTATATCTTCATCGTGCGAAAGTCAGGCAAAGCTATTATTGAAGGTGATGTTAGACCTTTTTTGAAGTAGCTTTCCTTGTAATCATCTCCAATACTACATCGAAGAGATCGCACCATAGAATTTTTGGATGTCATTACTTGAGATTTCGTGTATTGCAATAGTATCCTACAAGAGTGTTTAATATGTGCAGATTATGGTAGTCAATCTAGCTTTCGTTTATTTCGTCAGTTGCAGAGTTATCAGGTATAAAGTTGCACAGATTAGATTTAGTCGGCCCACATAGGAAAGGGTTTAGTTCTTAGTAGAAATAATTCGACTGTCTTCATGTCTTTTCATGAAGTGTCTTCGTAGACACTTTTCATATAGAAAAGAAATTTCTTAGACACCTTTTATATAGAGAAGTATCTTCATAGATACAAGAAAAGAATCACAAAGAAAAGTATCTTTATAGATACATTTCACAAGGAAAAATACACTTTTCACAGAGAAAAGCATCATTGTGGACATTTCCGATGTAGTGGTGTGTCTTCATATTCATCTTTGATATAGAAATGTGCCTTAATAAATACTTTTCACATGGAAGTGTTTCTTCGTAGACAGTTGTCGTATAGAAAAGCGTCTTCTTTTCATAAAAAAATTGTCTTCTTTTCTTATAGAAAAGTGTATTCCTCCCGCATAGGAAAGTGTATTCTTTTCGATTAGAAAAGTGCCTTCTTTTCATATAGAGAAGTGTCCTGTTTGCGTACAGAAAAGTGTATTCTTTTCGTATAGAAAAGTGTCTTATTTTCGTATAGAAAAATGCTTTCTTCTCGTATAGAAAAGTGAATTGTTTTCGTATAGAAAAGTGTCTTCTTTTGGTATAGAAAAGTGTCTTTTTTTCGCATAGAAAAGTGCCTTCTTTTCATGTGGAGAAGTGTCTTCTTTGCGTACAGAAAAGTGTTTTCTTTTCATATAGGAAAGTGTCTTATTTTCGTATAGAAAAATGTCTTCTTTTTTGCCTTCTTCTCGTATAGAAAAGTGTCATGTTTTCGTACAGAAAAGTGTCTTCTTTTAGTATAGAAAAGTGTCTCCTTTTCATATAGAAAAGTGTCTTCTTTTCACATAGAGTAGTGCTTTCTCTTCATATAAAAAAGTATCTACTTTTCATATAGAATAGTGTCTTTTTTTCATGTAGAAAAATGTCTTATTTTCATATAAACCGTTTTGTGCCAGAATATAGTGAAATGTATTGCCCAAAAATTCAGCCGTCGAGGGTCAAAATACAATCAGCGCCCATAATTTTCGATCGATTTGGAACACCGATAGCGTCAATTTTATCCATGTCCCATTCATCGCATTTTCAGGATGGCAGAGATATCTGTCTTACATTTGTCGATAATTTGTGCCAATCTGATACATAAAATCGTAGAGAAATCATATTGAGAAAATTGTCTTCATTTGTAATTCGAAGCTGCACTGCCTCCGTAAAGACTCCAGATATTTTAAGGGATTATCCATAAATTAAGCCCGTTCGTTTGTGGTATTAGTCAACAGTATTGGATGGTATGCGCTTACTTAAGTCATAATTTGCAATTTATGTTGCCAAAGTAAGGAGTACCTGACAAGAGATCGGCAGCAGTGAACAACCGGGGAAATTCTAGAGAAGATCCGTTTCTGAGTATCACTAGGTGAAGTCAATAGTCAGAAAGGCGAAATTAGAAATTGACCAAATAATGTATTGACAATTCTCTAAATGGCATGTCTGACTGATATGTAATTTGTGTTGTGATTCTATCCAAGGTGGTGTGTACACTATCTATCTACCGTGTACTAAGCTATCTTTTATTAAACTATAGTCACGTTCGACATATACTATTTCCCTATATCATGGAAATTGGCTACCTAGTTGTGTATGAGATGATCCTGTATCCAGGCACTGGTGTGAATGACTTTCACAGTGACACAGGCGAGCAGCTGTTCTCTATTTAAGTATATCAGCACAACCCTCGACACAACCCCACCCCAAAAGACAACAATATCCTTCCATCCATCATCCGCCCATTTATCACCTTTTAGTAATTGTTTGTTTTGGTTATTGGTTGGTGTCTATATGTCTAACTCTCCAAAGATATTCATTCATCCATACGACGGGGCGCTCCTTTCCTTGCCAGGCCAAGATTGTGTGTGTGAACAGTAGAAGAGAAAGAACTTGTAATATGATATAGAATCGGAATTGGTCTATAACATTTCGAAAAATGTCCAACTATTTACTCAAAGGCATACACACTAACATGTGCGAGTTGAAACTCTAGAAGGATATAATGGCACTGAAAGTATCGCAGACATTCACATCTCTTACAGTGCTAACCAAACACTAAATGTTAGCACTAATCCAAGTGCAAGAAAGGATCTTTCGTTGTACATACACACAAGTATACAGTTGTAGTCACACATTTACTTTCCATGTATTAAAGTATATTTTTTTCTCTCTTATTCTGTTTTGCCTCTTGTTATTTTTAGTTTGTTTACTCGGGTCCATAGCTTGGCCAAATAAACCAAAAAAACGCAATCGAAATGACCCAACCACATCCCTGGTCTTCGTTGCCTAGATTGGGTCCTTTAGTTTATCCTTTGTTGTGTTCTATGTTGCCATATTCTGCTATCCCACAGTGCGTCTTTGCCTCATTGTATGCTAACAACGCGTGTTGGGTATTGTATGACCATTGTCCTGAATGTCCTGGTTGTCCTTATTGTTACTGATTTGTTGTTGTTGTATTGTATTCGTTGCTTATTCGATACTCTATTGGATAAACAGAAAAAATTATAATAATAACAATACCAACATGGTTGTAGTAGCAGTAGTAGTAGTAGTAGTAGTTGTAGTAGTAGTAACAACCATAACAATGGGGTCCTAAATAATAACAAAGTTAGCCGTTAATAAATGCAACCACGTAACAGTAGAGGACAAAATTGAGTGACCCCTATTCGCAAGAAAAGAAGGAGGTAAATGTCTACATGTACAATATGGAATAAAGAGAATAAGCTAGAATCATCCATTTCTTCACTCTACTTGTGCACAAACCTTTCAGTTTCTGTTTAATATTTTTATGTATTACAGTTACTTAATTTTGGAAAGGGATTTTCCTAGTTTGCATTCTTTGACTGTTATCCACTCAGAGAATTGGCAGAAATTTGCACTTTGTGGACATTATCAAGCGGTTTACGATTTAAAATGTAGGCAAGGGTTTATGCCATCGGTCATCCGTCTACAGGTAGCTAAATTTAAAAGAACCCTAGTTGGGTAACCTAAATGGCATCCTAACTCCAAAGCATCTTAAGCACGATAATGTTGCCAACCTAGTAGCAACATTAGAGTAGTAAGAAACTTATCTTAGAAAAAAATATTGTGAGAATAAACAGAAAAGCAAGAAACGAAACCAACAATTTTTTCATTTATTCATACATCGTGATGCAGGAAAGCTAAAAAGGCCAATTATATAAAATTACAAATAAAATAAAAAATTCTTCAACATAATATTAAATATTAAAAAATAATAATAAAATAAATTTAAAAATCATGTAAATTCAAATGTTAAAAGCAAAGTTTATATTATGGTTCCTCAATCAAATATAGTTATAAAGCAAATAAAAAAAAGAAGATGATGAGCTCTTAACGTAAAATAGGCTACAAATCTAATATATTTGTGTTGGAAAACTTGATTTAAATATGCAAAATTTCGTAGATGCAGAAGGAGCCGATTCCAAGCTCTGCAAATGCGTACCGTAAATAATTTTAAAAATATAAAAGAGCCTGATACTCCTAAGATTAATTACATGTAGTGGATTTCTAGTTGATCTAGTGAACCTAAATCTACTTCGCAGTAAAGGTGGTGAACCAACTATTACCAATTTACAAAATGATTTAATGATTCGAAATTCAACATAATTCTTAAAGGGAACACGTAAAAAAAGTACAGTATATTGTGATATATGATCATGACACCTCAAATTATACACATACCTCACTACCATATTAAAAATCCTCTCAACTTTCCTAAGGCAACCGAGGTTTGTTCCCGAAAAAACTTCAATATCATGATTAATTTGAGACATCAGCAAGACATGAGTTAACCTCTCTTTAATATGAATTGGAAGGAATATATTCATATTGTACAACTTCCGCAGAGTAAAAAGTATCTTTTGGAAATATAGAATCAAAATGAGTATGAAAATCAAGGCGTTTACTGTTTCTATTAATGTTGATGTCAAAATTCTGAAAAGATTGAAACGAGGAGACAAAAAGCTTATAGAAATGATGGGAAGTATTAAATTGATGGGAAGAATTAACTACGTTCAACGGCTTTAGTTTTACTACAATTAATGTAAAGCTTATTTTCATTTAACCAATCATTTATAGCACTCAATGTGTTATTGATATTACATAGTAAGTTATTTACTGAATTACTCCCGAAAATAATAATTGAACAAGAGATATCCTTAACGTTAATGTTGTTGACATCCAAAAACCCTTAGCTTAGTTTATGCAATGCTCAGAATCTTTACAAAGATTTTTAACCTGTTCAATAGGAGGATGTCAACAACAAGGCTGACACCCAGGATATGCAACGAACTGGGCATAACGTAAATGCTATGCATTTTAGATGGATTTCTAGTCTGCAAGAGAATTGTACACCTTGTTTCACGACTTAGACTTGTAGCTAACAGAGTACCTTTTTTAATCAAGCTAATTTGAGAATATGCTCCAATCGAAAACAGATATAATGAGACCAAAGCTCTGTGTCATGAATCCCTGAAAGAAATTTGCGATTGCTGCTCTGCATATGGAATAAAAATTGTCTGGGAGATTCCATTGCCAAGTAACCAAAGGAAAATAGATTTAGTCAACCATACACCTCCACCAACGGACACAGAATGGTTAATTTCTCCGCAATGAACAACATAAAGGCTGCAGATTTCCATTCAAAGGTATCCCCACGGTACCTTGGCTATCCTCTGATCAAAACTGGAAAAATCAGATGAATCGGGTGCTGATATATGGAAAGTATATTGCTGGTAGTGTTATAATGAACGTACGTATGATGCGTACTAATATAGGTTTGCTTCAGTATCAAGTTGAAGCTTCCGTGAACAGACTAGATACACATCGCAAAGCCACAGCCTATTCTAAAATAACTTGATGATTACTGCCGTAAAAAACGTACTTCGGTACGAAAAAGCGTTTTCCGTCAAAATACTGTTACGATGATGGATAAAGTATCGCCTTTGAGAAAGGGTGGTGCATAAATGGCAACATGGAGAGGAAAATACAAGCATTTTGTCATTTTATAGACGAAAGAAGACATTATGGAAAGATAGAGGTTGCTCTTCTCTAATGTAGACGACAGAAATCAGGTTATTAATTTACATATTATTACATATTATATAGTCTGTACAGGTGAAGATATAATACAGTTACCGACGGCGGCTTAGACTACTCACCAATGAACCAAAATTTGCCTATAACACTGGTCTACAAATTTGGGAAAAAATTGACTGCAGAGACGAAGCATTTTTTTAACTAATCTGGGTGCGGTGAATTCGAATCTGGCATAAAAATTGGGGTATCACGTCTTGTTCATTTTTTATCAATGCTGGCAATGCTGTAAAACAATGAATAATGACACTATAATATTAATGTTATTAATTTGACAGAAGCTCACGTTCATTCTAAATCTTCGTAATAGCAACGTTTAAGCAATTCAGGGAGATCGCGTGTTACTGATTCAAGCTATTTTTGCTTTGTGTGTGGCTAATATCTCGCAAAATATTGTTGTTTTCCTTGTCTATGGGATAGTCGCGATACATGTCATCATTACGTCAGAATAGAGTGGCCAAAAAGAACTGAGTATTCACCAGGAAAACAAAACATTGCAAATAAACCATTAATTGATTTAAATGACGTTCTTTTTTCGCCACTGCACATAAAATTGGTCCCTTTTTAAGAACTTTGTCAAGGCTCTGATCAAAGATGGTGCAGCATTTAAATATTTGTTAGCGGTTTTCCCTAAAATTTCATATGCTAAAATTAAAGAAGACATTTTGATTGGATCTCAGATCAGCAAACTATTGAATGACGACAATTTTTCACAATGTTTATTGGAGAAAGAATGTGCAGCTTGGAAATCTGTCAAGAGCATCGTGAACAGTTTTCTTGGAAACAATAAGAGAGACAAATTGTTGCTGAACTATTGAAAAATTATCACGAATTAAGTACACGAATGTCACTCAAAATGCATTTTCTTCATTCGCTTTTCGATTTTTTTCCTCAAAACGTAGGTGCGGTGAGTGGCGAGCAAGAATAAACACATTTTTTGTATCTCAAAAACCTGACGTGATAGAGAAAAATCAATTACAGATTCAAATTCAGCCCACAAAATTACCCTAGGAAAGGTATGTGTTTGCTCCAGTCCAAAACTTTGTTGGCTAGTGTAATAGTAGTATCACAGCTTAAAGACTGCAGGGTAAAACTTTTTAAAGCAGGCAAGCATTAGCTTATGTATGATTTGGCTGTAAGAATGCATGCCTAATGATTGGAATTTAAGCATATGATGTTCACAATGCGACAAAATTTTGTGAAAAACTTAGAAGGAAGCTGAACGATACGCAACATCTTTTCGTTGACTACAAAATTGCTTTCGACAGCCTGACTTTGCGGAATGACACTGGCCTATGTGTGGTTTTCAGTAGAGGTAGATATAAATCTAACTAAGCCGTTTTGCGCTAAACGTAGAAATAGACATGGCGATAGTCTATAGTATGATCTCTTCAGCATATTCATGGAGACGATAATGGAGAAATCTGCAATAAACACGACTGGCAATACCTTTAACACGGGCCCCTTTCAACTTGTGTACGCTGATGACACAGACGACATTTATTGTAAACTGCGAGGTGTTACCTCCTGTAACACCTGTTTAAGTATTGGGTAGGAGATCAAAAGTGGGTTCGGCTGTAAGCGAGGACAAAACGAAGGTATTTATTTCGACGATTTTTGGGATGCAACGAAAAAGTTGACAACGTTGAAGTGCTGGCTGATTTTATCTCGTCTCCATCTTCACAAAAATAAATGTCAGACAAGAAATTTGAAGTGGAGTATTGGCTGCAAGGAGATTCTATTATTGCCTAAGCAAGCTTGTTAATGACAAAGCCTTATGTTGACTAACAAATATGTAGCTGTATCAGATACTAGCCCTTCGTTCTGCTATACAGAGCGGATTCCTAGGCTATGATGAAAACGGATAAATCTGTTCTGGCAGTCGTTGAATGAAAATTTCTTCATAAAACATAGCAACGCATCATGGTTGGCGGAAAGTATCGATGCTGACTGGGTTGTACCGATGGATCAAAAAGTTGGAGCACGAAAAGTTTTCGGTAATTATATGAAAGGGCAACGCGGAAGAAAGCAACCTAAACTCTGTTAAAAGGATTAACTTTATTAGTCAACAACAAAAATGTGATGTGACGAATTGGAAAAGAAGAGCAGCATATCGAGACGTTCGGAATTTGTTTCTACTTACGGTCCTTAATTGATACCAATTTCTGACAACTAAGCCGGTAGATAGGCCTTCAATTTTCTGATATATTTTCACAGCGTAAAACGTTGCTTTCTTCACGAAATAGGAATATGGTAAGACTGTCAAAATTAACTATTTGCGGTTCAGATGAGGCTATCTTCAGTCATTAAAAAACAGATTTGTAGATATTTAAATTCGCAATCTCATTGAAAGAAAATGTGTATTTTTTTTATTTGTTCCGAGCTTAAAGCTTTGTCCGCGTGATGCATCGGCAGTATGAGCAGGAATTTTGCTCGAACAACTCTTTCCGCGAGTCCCTAAATGCGTCTTTTGTAGGATTTGAAAAACTATTCTCTCCAATGTTCCAATAGGAACGTCCGTATTCTAGGACGGTTGACTGTGCTGAGGTTATGGTGACGCCAAAATATTTAATGCAGTTGAGTGAGAGGGCAGGGTCCGGGGAAGCCCGCGTTCTTTAAAACACACATTTTAGACTATGTAGGCTTGCAATAGGTTGGCTTTGAACCATTGCTTATTTGAGATATTGCTCCTAGGGATATCACATCTAAGATTTCTCCTTGCTTCTTCTGTGCTCTTTTTTCTTTCTGGTTTTAGCCCTGTTGACTACATTTTGTGCGTTTAAGACATTTTTCAATCTTAGTTTGTGATCATAACTGACCACTACTGTACATATATACTGTACATATTGTACTTGTCCGTCTTCCTGACGAGTTTCTGTCTGTATTGGTATCAACATCTATTGTTTTGTAGATATGCCTTTGGGACAAAACCCCACTGTTTAATGAGTCTACGTTTCGTTTTTCATGTTTGTTGCCACATTTATGTCGAACAGATCCCATTGAGGTATCATTTATTAAGTTATTTTAACAGAGTTTTCTTTGTCATATGATTTGGTCTTTTTTTATAATTTGTTGCAATTGATTTTGTAGGTAGGCAAATTTAGGGAGTTTGCCTCAAATTCCTGGAATGTAGATACATATTGGAAAAGAAAACTTAAACCGGTAGGATGTTGTTGGCAGATGGCCATTCAAAGAAATTCGATTCGCTCAAAAGTATGAAACACTTTTATTCGATTATTCTGTTATTATATCGTTACGAATAATTAAATGTTAGCAGAATAAACTATAAGGAAATAAATAAGGCGAAATCGAGGAACAGGTGTCCTTGTGCTTGGATCTCAAGTATATTCAAGCCTAGCTTGGTGCACCTCCTATCAATTACACACTGATAAAGAAACCACAAGGGAAAATAATGGATTGCAATCAAAAAAAATGAATAACATAGAGATTCCAGCTCGATTAATTGGCTAAAACAGATTTTTGTTGTTTGATGGAGTTTGATGACAATTTGGTTCAAGTCCATGCTATTCATCTTCTATGAAATCAATGACAATATCCTCAAGAATAATGTCACAGCATGCTTTCAGGCGTAATGCAAATTGTTGCATCAAACATTGGAAACATTTATTTTGCTCGAACCTACGAGGATTACATAAGCTGAACGAGTTGGAACCTTTAAGTTATTCCCCTCTGTGATTGGAGTCCATATTTTCTGCACAGTCCAAAATAATACAATCGATAAGAGAGATACGGCATCCTAAAATGTTGGCAATCCCGCAAACGAAGTGAAAACCAGGACTTTAAAACATGCATATGGAATTATCACGTGGTTATTGAAGGAAAATAGTTGCTGGTATCATGTATATATGAACGTAAATGATAGTACTAACTTTGTATGCATTTGAATTGAAAGGAAATCGGGCATAATCTAGTCACAAACACCTAAAAATTATAAAACAGCACATCGCCGAGGAAGTTACAGTCTATTTCAAAAATTTCTGCCAATTATTACAGTCCAACGTCTTTATTTTGATGCCCCTGACAAATAGTGGGAATATGTAGCGTATTGAATGGCAACTGCCACAAATTCATACTTAAGTATGAAAATCCGTGCTCAGACAATCATACCTCCTGCATGGCAACACTACACCCAATCAGAACACGCTATGTTGAAGAAGGCAATAAAGGAAAGCGGTGAGAGGCAGGCCATCTTATCAAATGTAACAAACGTCTGTGGCTATGACGAAGGCATGGAAAGGTACTCAAAGAAGGTGAAGCGGGAAAATTTAATCAAAATGCCAAAAGTTAAGGTTATGGGTTTCTTTCGCACAATGGAAATCTAGTCACACTATTACTAATTTAAAGCAAATTCATGAAGGCGGATATCATTGGTCTGCCGCTACATTGATATAAATCGGACGGAGAGGTGCTAATGGTCGTACATCAACTCCTGAACGAAGTTTGAGTAAACAAAAGTTTGCCCATGTATTGTAATTGAGAGTACTGCGCCCAATATTTTAAAATGGCTCTTCAAATATGTCTGCTTAACATCGCGGCTTGAAGAAGTCATACTTTATTTTCTAAATTAAAACAGCACATCGACACTGCTCTCGGTGTTTCTGACAAACAGTGGCAATGCTTCCCGGACCCACTGTATTCTGCCCCGAAAAGCGCGTTTGGAAGGAATACTCGGGCCTAGGCAAGACCTGATACAAAGGAAATGCTACTTATATGGCAACGCTGCAGCCAATTGTAATGCGCGCTACTCTAGAAAGAAAGAAGAAAAAGCTCAGAACGTTTGTAGAAGAAAAAATGGCTGTGCAAAGAGCATGAGAGTGAGGACATCGAAAAGCATATGTAAAGAGACAGAAGCAGATTTCAGTTGAGATTATTTTGCCAGAAATTCTTGCGATTATTACATACAAAGGCCGGTTAGTCCACAAAACTTCTGTCGATGTCCATCAGATTCTCAGGCGTCATTTCTGAAAAATGTTCATTAAGACTGTCAACGGCAGAATTGCGGAATTGCTTCCCGTGCTATAAAGAAAAGGCAAAATTATAGCCACTTATAAAGAGAGTTATGAGGGAACTCTATGAAGAAGAAAGAGCGTTTGTCGGAAGAGCGTGAGAGCGAAGATATGGAAAGGGGTAAATGAAAGGTTATGACTATAGTTCTCCTTTACTGTGAGGATATAAAATTTAGCCCCAGATAAGTAGAGCGTGCTGTAGATATGGAGGGAACACATCCATAATCTACTAATTCTAGAAGACAAAGCCAGTGCATATATCAGCCGTAAATCAGGGTTTGGCTAAATTAAAGTGAGCTTAGTGGTTGGATGTCATGTGTTTAGACGGAGTGATCCAAGTATGCGTGTCATCTCTCACGGGACCAGTCTTTCAGCTGCTGCACTAAAGGTCTGTGAAGTTCGTTCCACCTGACTTGATTGGATCTTATAAGAGTTGTTTTGTGACTTAGTACATCGCTCTAAAGCTCTGCCAAGCCCGTTCTATATGGCCTTAAGCTATTTAATTTAATGACAATTCTTAAAATTCATAATAGGAATATTCCATTTGAATTCCTTTTTGATAGACCCGCCATCCTTGGTCGGTAGAAGAGAGAGACCAGCTCTAGGGTTTTCTAAACTGGACAGACCGATGTAAAAATGTAATGAAACAAGCTGAGCGTGCGGTATTAATGTAATTCTTTTTTTATTTGATAGATCCCTATATGCCGTTATATGACCGGCCATGGCGCGATAGTTAGTACACGCGACAATATTTCGAATAATCCCGGGTTCAATCCCATCTATCATTAGTTGAGCAGCAGTCACCTCGATGCGTGTGACGAACACTTTGAATAATCAAGTAATAGACAAGACTAGTAAATGTTTCTGAAACTGTAATGTTCGGAATCGTCGTTAAACTATAGGTCGCGTTGAGTGAGTCTAAATATAGAGTGCATGTAGGCTCATTGAATATGAGAAGCTCTGAGAAGTAATGGAGTGCAAGGGAATTTGTTTTTATTTTACATGGAATATAAGGTCATTCAAATGTTTGCCGCGTCTTCGTGCGGTGACATTGTTCCGAAGGATTAATTTTTCATTGACTCTGCCTTATAGATCCGTCTGAATGTTTAAATGTTTCGATTACAGTTTGTTGGTCTAAAACTGTGACATCAGAAAGTTTCACATGAAAAAGTCTAGCGGCATAAAATTCCATAATCTTAGTGGCCAATTCATATTACCACCATGGGCCAGCCATACTATCACATTATTCATACAGAATATCCATTGACTGTCAACATGGAATCGCCTATATTGGAGAATATGACATGTATTGAGTTTGGAGCTCAGAGTCGTATTTTTTCAGGTTTGATCTGTTATCAAACAAGTATGAATCGATGAAACTAGATTTTTACACAAAAATTAGCCCAAAGAGCCAAATTTTTAATTGTAAATATTTTTGTTCAATTTTCCGAACTTAATAGCCACTTTAAAGTTTGCAATATTTTCATTTTAGTTTCAGTTTCATTTCAAAGCTTTAAGCTGTTAAGCACTTTATAAAATCGTTTTAAAAATCCATTTGCTAAACCCAATCGAATCCTTGCACCCTCCTGAAATGAACCAAAGCAAACAAGCTTCCCTCCCACAACCACCTGGGATTCAACGACTGCATTAATTAAGTTTCTATTTTTTCACAAAAGCACCAGAATGAAATCGAATGCATTGCCTGCTAGTAGTACAGCCTTGTCTATCAACAAGATTGTTTCGGTTGTTTCGCCTTAAACATACAACTAACTTGACCAAAAAGGTAAGTACGCAAACAAGTGCATCTACCCACAAAAGAAGGAAGAAGTAAAAAAACACATACAAGCACCCACTTAATGGCCATTGCAACCAGTAAATCATGGTCGAAAGGAATATGAAAATCGTTACTAAATGAAAATGAAATGGCGGCCAACCCCAATCTGCTTCCAGTGGATCTGTATCCTAGCATCTCCTTCACTCCCTACATAGGCGGGAATTGCCGAAAAACTGTAACGGAAATAATAAACCCCAGAGTACAAGTGATGTTGGCTGGTAGGATTCTGTATAGGGAAAAATCTTTGGCAAAGGAGGATTGAAGTGGAAAAGTGATTTTAAAATCGTAATAGCTTCAGTGAAATGGAAAATTTTAAAGACGATCAAAGTGTAGTTTGTTGAACGGAATAGGGAAGTATCGATAGAGAACTAAGGTGATTTTCACCATCGACAAATGTTATTTGTAATTTCGTTCACTTGTGCTTGGGAATGAAACATCAAATGAAATACAAGCTAATTAGGTGTATGAGTTTTTTTTTTATAAATTGTTATGTGTGACCAAAGATAAGCTCCACTATATATAATCTTGGTTTGTTTGTCTAAAAATAGGTAACAGTTTAATTCTATAGGGTGATTTTTTAAGATTTAAGTTTTTCAGAATGGCAGCACTGGTTGGTAATGGCGTCCAAACGTCATCTGTCAAAGTGAAATGTGTACAGTATACTCTGCCATTTCATCATGGAAAGACTAACAAACGAGCACCGATTGCAAATCGTTAAAATGTATTATCAAAATTCTTGCTTTGTGGCAAATGTGCATCCTTTGATACGACCATTTTATGATCGTCAAAATCGACCTGCTGAATCACCAATCCGTGCTGTTATCTCCAAATTTCGCACCAAATTTACTTTGTTGGACATAAAACCGTCGACTCGCATGCGTAGAGTTCATACCGAAGAAAATATTGCAGCCGTAGCGACCAGTGTTAATGACGATCGTGAAATGTCAATTCGTCGTCGTTCTCAGCGATTGGGAATGTGTTACTCAACCACAAGGATTTTTTTTTTTCGCCCCAATTGGCTGAGTTGAACTTGGTTGACATGTGATTTCATCACTGCTAGTGAAACAATAGATATGTTGAGGGATGAATTTGGTGAGCAGATTATCTCTCGATTTGGCCCTATAAGTTGGTCCCCAAGATTTTACAATTTAACGCCTCCTGATTATTTCTTGTTATGTCAAGTCGTTATTCTATGTGGACAAGCCGAACACTATTGAAGCCTCGCAGGATAACATAACACGCGTTATTCGTGGAATAAAGACCGAAATGCTCGAAAAAGTGACGAAAAATTGGACCTTCCGAATGGACATTTTGAGACGGAGCCGCGGACAACATTTACATGAAATTATCTTTAAAAATTAAATGGCAAAGACCAATTTATCGATTCCAATAAAAATGTGTAATATATTATGCCAATTTGAGTGTTTTATCCGATTTTTAAAAAAAACTACGATTAAAAAATCGTACTTTGCGTAGTTCGACCTACCATGGTAACAAATATCGGACTGTTCGAAAAGTTCGTTCGATTGATTAGTTAATTCCTTCAAATACTATCATAACTTCCTTCCACCCATTCTTAAAACTGTCTACTATTATTAACTTGTGTTCTTGTTCTAGTCGTGAGTTTTAAAAAGTGAAAAAATGAGCGAAAAGCATTTTGGGCATATTATGCTGTATTATTTCCGAAATGGGAAAACTGCTGCTGAAGCCAGCCGAAAAATAAAGTCTATTTATGAAGAAAATAGAACAAATGAAAGAACTTGCCAGAAATGGTTTAAAAGATTTTTTACGGGCGACTTCTTCATAATGGACGATTCACTTCAGGATGACCAAAACAAACTTTTTCCGGGGAAGTGAGAGATTTAGTTATTGTTAATCCTCATGCAACAGTTAGGGAAATAGTTGAAGTAATCAAAAAATCAGTCTCAACCGTTCACGGGGTCATAAAAGAGATCGAATTTGTGAACAACCTCGATGTGTGGGTACCTGGGTCTCTCTCGTAGGCCTTACACTGCCTTGCGGATCCGTCGGAAACTGTCAGAGCTTCGCTTCGCCCGACTATCACTTTTGTCGTCTGAGTAACCACTTGAAGGATTTAAATTTTCATAACTCTGAGGAAGTGAAAAATTGAATTGAACGCTTTTTTCAGAAAAACCACACCAGTTTTATGATTGATTGATTATGATATGATTAAAAAGCTCACAGAGAGGTGGGAGGAAGTTATTAAAAAAAGGGAGATTATATAATATATTAATTTAATTGTTCTCTTATAT
Source organism: Philornis downsi (assembly GCA_019455685.1). Lineage (NCBI taxonomy): Eukaryota > Metazoa > Arthropoda > Insecta > Diptera > Muscidae > Philornis > Philornis downsi. The sequence continues at coordinate 3,482,233 of JAHXMU010000009.1, forward strand.
ATAAATTCGTAAATAAATTTCCATTAAAAAGCGAACAAACTTTCCGAACAACCCGATATTTTTGAATGGAATGAAATGAACTTTATTAAATTTGTTTGTGGCAGTGTCGACGTGGTCTTTCAGTTTTACTACTGAAAAGTATGCGACAGCCAATACGCCTTTCCGCTATTTTCGACACTTTGGTAACGAGTACTGAAATTCAGCCTGACTTTGCAAAGGAGCTTTAATTTGAAATTGGCATATAAAAAATATTACCTTCGGAATAAATCATTGCATTCACCCCTAACACGGACATACGATTATGTTAATTAGTTTAGCAGCCAAAAATATGTAATAATTTTGTTTTCCCGTCCGCGATTTTCAAAATTTTATCAATAATTACCCGGAGTACTAACGGAATACTGCCATTTTGCAACAGACAGCGTCAGCAGATCAAGAATATCAAATCAAAACATTATACAGCCAAATTGAGAAGATTAAATCTTACATATCAATTCTTGAATATTATATTATAATTAACATATAGTTGACGGAAGGCTTTAAATTATAAGCCAAATGAATAAATAAATTATGCATGTGTCAAAAACTCGTCGTGAATTTCTGTGCACGTGAAAATATCGAAAATTAAATTAAAAAAAAAAACTTTTGTTTTCTTGTTTAAGCATACTGAAAGACGATAGAAACTTATAATGATGCTTCTGGTAGTGAAATAACATATCGGGAATATTTTAAATGCTACAGACGTCCCAGACCTTCAGGGTTTTTGCGATAACGAGCATTACAGGACGAAGTTTCATGTCAAATGCAACAAGAACCCGCAGCTTCTTTCGTCCTGTTTCAACAATGCTATTTCAGATTGTTTGTCTTGGGAAGCAACGATTCGAAAGCAACGAAATTGGGTAAGCGAAATTGGGTAGCGAAAGCAAGACAAGGAACTGTTCAAGTGGCAAAATAAAAGGGTTTTTTGCTGTGGCCATACGTCAAAAACGACGATCATGCCGAATATACATGGCTTAAAGTTTATGCTGTGTACTTGGCGTGACCAGCCAGAGCAGTTTCAACTGGGTGAAACCTTTACTGAAGCTCGGTACGGAATACAGCTAATGAGTTTGGACCGAGTATTGAAGGGAAAATTGTCACAATACGAGCACTGGCTTTAGAAAATGATTTTGACTTTAATACAATGAAACGCTCGGCGTCTTTTTGTTTAGATTGTTACAACCTAACTGGAAAAGTTGAAATGGAATACTTCACATCATCTGTCGTAATCTCTAGTTATTGTCGTTTCTTATTATCATGTGTGCCTATTTATAATGCGTTGAACAGCACTTCCGTTCTTACAAATTAAATCCATTCGTGGATTTCCTCAATAGACAGTCAGTTTATTCAGTATGGATTCCGCATACTGCGAGAAAGATGCACCAATGGGCAAGTAGCAGTAATGATAGACAGTATTTTCATAAATAAATTTCTTTACAAAAAAAAAGAAAAACAATTAAAATTTTCATTACCTAAACGCTACAATAAAATAGCATGATATTCGTCGTTGATGGTTTTGCCTTTCTGAAGATAAACAATAAAAATAATCCCAAGCGCATCGCAAAAAACAGATACCATGAACTTAGTAGTACCTAGTAGAATCTAGCTCGGTTCTAATATTGGTTGGACTGAACAGAACTCAAATGGAAATATTGAATTACATAACGGTGGCCAACTTTTCCATGTTCACAAATTAACTTAGATTGCTTAGTTTTGATGGTTCAAATTAAAATACTGAACAACGTGGCGTTATAAAACTTAAAATACTTGTTTTATAAGGTTGCCATTTTCTGCAAAATAATTTTTCTCAAACTAGTGACACCATCTATATGTCAGGTCGATAAGTTTTGTGCGCGCCTTCGTATAGCCATAAATTCAAGTTAGTTCAGTATTTTAAGATCCGTTTTGTTGCGATCAATAAAATTTGTGAATAGATTAGTTATTTTTATTGGCCCCTGTTTTAGAAAGTCGCATAGTTAGGCCAGAGGCCTTTTTCATCCGTCTTTAAGAGCAATTTTTTACTTTCAGTGGGAAGTCGCTGCAGACTTATTGGCCTTAGTAATGACTTAATTGACAACGGTTTGTTCTATGGTTACAAATTATTTTGATCAGTTTGGTTCCAAGCAAGACTATTGAGGAAGCACTTATAGAGCTTAAAGTTGTCTTTCAAACAGTGAAAAAGGAGAAATATTATTTCCTCTTGATATTCGCTGATTTTGCTGGAGAAATTGCTTTAAGATTGGGCGTAAATATCTCTACAGTCTTTAAACCTCATAAGCAATTTAAATATATGAACAGCACGATCATTTCCATACATTTGCAGAATTCTATAAATGTTTTCTTTATTTTCTGTACAATTTAATGACTTTTAAATATCAGTAATTTGAGATAAGAAATTAAATTTCTACAAGCATCTTCAATCGTTCTTAATAAATTCTTAAATCATTTCATACATATATTTTTCTATTAACATCCAATGATTTACCTGCTTTCGTTCCAAGTCTTTGCCTTCACGATGCACATCCAATTCTTAACAAATCCCCCAGGGTTTTACTTTGCAAAAATCTCCACTCACATTGTAGTGTTTTGTTGAAATTTAATTTACTCCACTCATAACCAACTCCATCAACATTTGCCATGTGGCAGCAGTGTTGGTGTTTCTTTTTTTCATTCATTTGCTAAAGCCTATCGAGTAGATTGGAAAACCACACGTACCAGGGATTTAGAGCCCGTAACAAAAGCGTCCAGTTCAAGACTACTTCATAAAACATAATGAAAAATTGCGCATAACAAAGGAAAAATAAACTACGAGAAAGAAGAAGAAGAGGGCGGCCATCTAGAGTTTATAGCAAAATATGAAAAATGCACAATAACGAAGGAGGCTTAAGGATAAAAAATGAATGCTGCAAAAGGATGTTCAAATGCGTGTACTTCCTTAAATGGACTAGATCAAAATGTTCAGCAAACTCTTTAGGTATTTCTCTTCACTTCCACAATTCAATCCAACCCAAACCCACTTCATTGTTGGCTGGCTGGTCTAATCTGTGCTGGTCGTTGTTGTATTTTTGCAAACATTTAGTTTATGCTATTTTTGGAGGGTAGTTTTTTTTTAATATTTGAAACATTTGGCTTTAGCTTTCCATTTTATTCACAGAAAGTAAAAGTTGCATACAAAAAAGAAAACATTGTGGGGATTAATAATAACATTTTTTAATGGAATTTTTATTTTTTTTTTTTTTTGCGAGGGCAGTTTGAAAGCTCAGTGCGAGGATTTTTTATGCACTCTACACGTTAGAGCATTTTGGGCCTTCTGAGCCAGTGCTATGTGCATTTTGACAAATGTTACTACGATACATTGGCTATAAATGTCTCCCTAGACGACAAATGTCTTATGTTCAATTTTGTTGCATGACATATAGATTACACTGGCCAACAACGTTTTTGGATTGGTGCAGCCAAATATCTTTCCAAGGGTAATTTGGTAATCTGATATCGAATCTGTAATTGATTTTTCTCTATCGACTCAGGTTTTTGAGATATGAAAAAAATGTTTTTATTCGTTTTTTTTACATAAAAATCATTAGTTTATTTAGAAATCAATGCATTTTCAGAATTGAATGGTGTTATTTCAGCATCGTTTGTATGTTGTTGGTTCGGTTTCACGTATTAGAGTCCAGCAATAGTCTCCCAGCATGTTTTTGTCCCAAAATCCATGATAATTTGTTTCAATTTTTATTAAATCTTGGTGAGTACGCTCCCCTTGTTCATCGCTAACCGCACCTATGTAGGTTTTGTGGAGAAAAATCTAAATGCGAATGAAGAAAATGCATTTTCAGTCTCTCTCTCTCTCTTGAAAGATTTCTAGGCTTCACATTCTTTCTCCAATAAACATTGTAAAAAATTGAAAATCATTCAATAGCTTCCTGATCTGAGAGCCAATAAATATGCCCTCTTTAATTTTACCATATGAAATTTTAGGAAAAACTGCTAACAAATATTTAAATGCTGCACCATCTTCATCCAGAGCCCTGACAAAGTTGTTAAAAAGGCCCAATTTTATGTGCAGCGGAGGAAGAAGAACGTCATTTGGATCAATTAATGGTTTATTTGCAATGTTTTGTTTTTCTGGTGAATGCTCAGTTCTTTCTGGCCACTCTATTCTGACGTAATGATGACATGTAGCGCGACTATCCCATTTTGTGAAACTTCCTTGCATACCAGTCAACAAACCAATGACCTGAAACAGATTAATTTACAGTTATTTATGATGGTTTATTCATATACTCGAATACAAATAAATCTAAATCACACACCTTAAGAACACCACAGATCTTCCATTTATTATCCATGAATTTGAGTAATGTCAAAATTTCAATTCAATTGGTATTGATGGCTTTTCATTTCCATTATGCAAAAGAAGAGCCTTTAAACTATACTTAGAGCCATCTATAAATAATCTCCATTTAGTTTTGTCATATGGCTGGTTCATTTTTTGAAATAAACCATCAATATCAGTACAGTATAGAATGGAGTGTTTCTTTTCAAAACAAGCAGCCAATTCCAAGCTTATATCTCTATAGATTGATAGTTTTGTCCCAACTGCGAGACGTTTCCACTGCTGCGTGAAGCTAGTAATTCTGAGTCTTGCTTAGTTAAATGTAAATACCGAATTAGTTCATTCAGCTCAGCTTGAGTCACTAAATGACGTTCCTCATCAGCCTGATACAAACTATCACTGCTGGTGAAAGATATCTCGGACCCACTGCTCGTAGGAATGACTGGTAATGGATCATTTGGTGGACGTTGAACTGGTTTGGAAACCGATGGGACATTTGCGTAAGTAATATTTTTTCTAGTTTTCATATTGGATCTAGCAACTTTTGTTAAACAGAAATAACAATCGGTTTGGTGGTTACTTGACTCTCTCCAAAGTACTGGAATTGAAAAATCGAAATAGATCTTTTAGCCATTTGAACACAGTTCTGCAACTATTGCAAAAATATGTCGGTGTCCACAGTTTGTTGAAGTTTCAGACAACAAAACCAAAATAATGTAAATAAGCATGTTTTAATAATTCTGATATTGCATATCCTTTTTTCCAACGAAATATCCACCATAAATAAAGCAAAAATAGCTTGAATCAGTAACACATGGTCTCACTGTGAAGATTTAGAATGAATGTGGGCTTCTGTCAAATTAATACATAATTGTGAAATTGTAGTGCCAGTATTGATTGTTCTGCAGTATTGCCAGCTTGCGATGAAAAAAAAATGAACAAGACGTGATAGCCCAATTTTTATGCCAGATTCGAATTCACCGCATCCAGATTAGTTAAAGCACATGCTTCGTTTCTGGAGTCAATTTTTTCCAAATTTGTAGGCCAGTGTTATTGCAGGAACTGAAATATTTGCATTAAACATCCTCTTACACGACTTCCACTACATTTTATACACCGTCAGTTTTATTTCATCACACGTCTTATACGACATGAAAAACCGCAAACATTTGATAATTCATATTCAATTTATTGCAGAAATGTTCTTTCCTACAAATCAATATTTACCGCTGGACTAAGATAAACAGGAGAGCGAAAGAAGTAATGAAGTCATTTATTGATTTATTCAATTTCATCGATACCAAGAGTCATAAAATAATCTTTTTAAGGCCTTGTTGACGACTTATACGAGCATGTATCTCACTTAAGGCACATTTTAAACAAAATCCTCTAAGAGATAAGTTGTTTTGCCTTATATATGTATTCGGCCCGAAGGACTACGCATTAATTAGTCCATATACGGGCCTAAGAGACTAACGGGTAGGAAAGTTGAAACCAGTTTGTTGCCAAGTATCACAAGTATCACAAAAAAAATTGCACTACCAATAAATTTTAGTGTTATTTAAAAAAAAATTGCACTATTTAGTGGCATTGGAAAATAATCAAAGTATAGCAATTTTATTTAATAATGAAGCATTTTAATATAGAAAACTAAACTTCCTCAGGCTTTCATTGATTATTTTCCAATGCCACTAAATAGTGCAATTTTTTTTTAAATACCACTAAAATTTATTGGTAGTGCAATTTTTTTTTTAAATAACACTAAAATTTAGTGGTAGTGCAATTTTTTTTTAAATACCACTAAATGTTTAGTGGTAGTGCAATTTGATTTTGCACTACCACTAACCATTTAGTGGTAGTGAAATTTTAATAGCACTACCACTAATTTGTTAATTTTTAGTGCACTAAGAATCTAGTGCAATATGCCCATCACTGGTTTATACTTCCCTGAAAAATATCTAAAAATCTTGTGAGCCATTTTTGGAGATAATTACGAAGAACGTAGAAGTAGAAATAGCTGATGCCGCCTTCAATAGTAAGCATATGGTAGTTGTGTACGCTGATGATATAGATAGCATTTAATATGTTACTGCAATCTTCTCAAGTGTTGAGATTGAATAAGCATAAATGAGGAAAAACACAAGCTATTTATTTTGACGAACAAACAGTCTGCCACGTGAACGTTGACAGCTTCATCTTGGAGTGGTGAATGATTTCATCCAAGTCCTTTCTCTCGAACAAATATCTAACTACGAGTATACAAGTTTGGTATGACACAGGTGTAAATCCATTCTGCGAGTCTTCGGTAGAAAAACATTAGGTTAACAAATGAATGCGCTATCCTTAATGTAAGACACCGGCGTTATATAAATCGTGAACTGCCAACCAACATCGATTTGGTGAAGTTTAGCAAAAACAAGAAACAAGAAGAAATCTGCGAAAATGAGCTCGAAATGTGGGCAGAAGGGACCGGTCAAAACTTCTTTTGCAGAAAAAAAGGCTTTTGAGGCAGTAAAAACCTGGAAAGAAAAAAATTAGAAGAAGCCAGGAAACCGGTGCAATTTGAATTATTTTGTACATTTGGCGCAAAAACGATAAAAATTTCCATTCTTGGCGCCGTCTAAGTAAATACTGTATTGAAAAAGGTAAAGATATGTAGGTATTAAAACTCTCCAAAAAGTTGTAGCTTTGAAAATGTCAACCTGTCTTTACAAATACCTCAATAATAAAGTTCTGTGAGCAAATTACACTGCGAGGTGTGACAACATATATAGCATTTACAATTTGTTAAATTCAGATAGCTCTTAAAAAAGTGGTGACTTTTTAAAACTGGCGTGAAAAACTATACCAATACAACATTTCTAATACGAATGCTAAAAAATACGCAATTATTTAAAAACTTTCCAAAAAGTTGAAACTTTTCTGAGAATTTTTTTTGGAACAAAATAAATGGGGACTACGAAAATGCAAACTTTACCTCAAATCACGGCAACATTTTTAAATTGTTTTCACATAAAAAAAAGTTTCAAAAAAGTGGGACCTTTTCCAAATTGGGATGTAAGAATATTAAGAATTCTAAAAAACATGTAGATATTTGAAAACTCTCCAAAGAGTTAAAACTTTTTAGGGTATTCTTTTGGGAACAAAATAAATGGAGACTACAAAAATGCAAACCTTACCTCAAATCGCGGCAACGTTTTTAAATTGTTTTCACATAAGAAAAGTTCCCAAAAGGTGGGATCTTTTCCAAACTGGGTTGTAAAACTGTATAAATATAATATATCTAAAACCACATTTGTGTACAATACAAATCTGTATATTAGAAAACTCTCCAAAATGGAGGCTCGAATATTTGCTATTTGTATATAATAAATAAGGTTAAGAAAAGAGGATATTACGGAGGTCTTAAAACGTTATATTTTTTGATACTTCTCACAATCGGCCCGCTACATTCTATGGCAACATATATAAACGACAAGTCTATTTCTGACAATTTTCCGAATTTTTTCAAATGTTGAAAACAAAACAGGTGTAGATTTTTTCGAAATATAAAACAAATTCAGCAGAAATGAAAAAAAAGAAACATGTTTATCACTTGCAGTTTTTAAATTGAGATTCATCATAAATATTGCTTGAAGTAGGGTGACCCACCTGAACACCTCTTTCCCATGTGCAGCTAATATCCTTTCAATGTTTGGCATCACATGTGTGCATTATAAAGTATCTAAGGATATCCTCAGTTATTTTTTCTGTCACTTTCCTTTACCGGAAAAAAACAACAAGTTTAATTTTAACCCCAAATTCAGTGCGATATTTTTACCAACTACTCCAGTTCTCAACATTCGCAGCAACGATACCCAAAACCAATATAAAAAAGTGTCACAATCACATTCACGCGCCCTCTTATCCCGCGTAACCCTTAACAAACGCTGTTGCTGCTATCAGTCGTGAATCCTTCGTCGTTTGTTCATTCAAGAGTCCTGTCTCGTACAATTGCTAGTGTCGGACAATTTTTATGTTTTCAATGTTGTCATCCGTTTTTACTATTATTACGTAGCCAAAAAAAGGATGTTATCCTTTTTGTGTTGCGAAACAGAGTATTTGAGTAGACGTCCGAGGAGAGGGTCCCACTGTCACCCTATAAAATGAGTGGTGGCGGTGGTGGTTTTGTGATCCTGCAGAAGGTAGCAAAGGCTATGTGTATGTCTCGGTGCCCCTCTCTGTGTTTTGTCAAGTTAAGTGTTGACACATAAAATAAGTTTTTATTCTTTGTTAGAAAATAATGACCCTCATCATCACCATGAAATGGGTTTTTGTTGTATTTGCCGTTGCTGTTTGTCGTTGTCGTTGTTATTGCTGTCAGGACTCTAAACATTGGATATAAGAAATATACACAGGCTCACTCACTGAGACATACGCGTAGTTAACAAACCAGGGAGACAAGTGCAAAAAGGATTCCATTCATAGTCACCATATTGTGGTGCCGTTAAAATGTGACATGTTGTATTTATGGGGTTAGTGAACTTTGGGCCAAAGGATTTGGCTTAAGTAGCAAAGAGAGCAACAAATGCACAAGCAGAGATTAAGAGCATGACGAGAGATTAGGTCTATGAGTCGCTTAGACCGTAATGGCCAGCGCCAAACACTCATTAAAGGCTTAAAATATAATTCATTGATTTCCATCTTTTTTTCGATGAAAGATTAATGAGGGGAACACCTTCAGGAGGAAGGGAACACTTAGAAGTTAATCTGAGATTTAGACTGATTGGTTATGGAAGCCGAAAGATGTTTGAGAGTCTCAACAGAATAAATTCACCCAGGGTGAGTGTTTTCCAAGCTGTAGTCTCCAGGTACTCGTATGTGGCGACAACACTGGTTCTTCCCATGGGCAAAAATCGGATTATAAACGATAATCTAATTCCGATGAAAACTATTTTTTTATTGCATACTTCCAAAGACGCAGTATATGAATATAATGTAATGTGTAGTAAAAATAAATCCATTATTTTCGCCTGGCATTGGCAGCTATATTTCCATTATGCCCCATGGAAGCTTTCATAGAAACTCCTAATCTTCATTATCAAAAAACTGAGACAGTCAATGTTCACAAGCTTCTCTTAAGACGAATTTTTCACCAGCGAAATCATTTGCATTAGATAGTAATCACTGGTAATCACTTGGTGCCAGTTTCGAACAATAACTATATAGACCAACTCGCCTTGGCTTTTGGAGATGAAACATTGTACCGGACCACTGTAGTTTGATGGTTTTTTTGAATTCAGTCGTGGTCGTCGTACTCTTCTGAATGAGTTTCGTGAATATGATCCGAAGTCATTTGTTGTGCTGGGAAGCATACGTACATACATATATAGGTAGTTTAGGAATCGGCATTTGCCATGTCAGTCATGCGACTTGTCGTGAAATTGAGACACGAAGGAGCATTTGACCGTCAAAACTACTGCTGCGAGTTCAATGCTGTATTATGTGTTAGAGAAATCTTGTTAAATTCAAAAGTGTGCCTCAATAGAGACCTGTATGGTCATGAAAGGTGGCATATAATGGAGTTAAACATGTGATCTTGCAGCTAAACAGCATTTGACTGTATGGGTCTTTCAAAGTCGCATTCTGCAAAATTTGTTTGTATACGAAGCTTTTGTAAGCGAAATATCGCTTTTTTCCGCGACACGAATATGTCCAAATTTCATAGGGTTGCATACGATTTGTACTATAAACACAATGTCAACGTCAATGGGGTTTGTTATTTAAAGTTGTTAAAGGAGTTCGTTTTATCTAGAGCTAGGCCAAAGACGTATCCGTTTTCACAGTATTTCGTTCCAGCAAGATGGAGCAACTGCACACATAGCCAGACCGGTTATGGTGGAGCTCCAACGAAAATTCCTAAATAAATTAATATCCAGAAACTCCACTTTCCGCTGGCCACCAAAGTCACCTGATGTGACTGCACCAGACTTTTTTTATAGGGTTATGTCAAGCAAGAGGTGTACAAAACGGAACCAAGGAATTTGACTGAATTGAAGTAATCTATCACAGTAATAATTGAGGCGATGCCGATGTCAACCCTTCAGGCCGCAATGAATAAATTTCCGATCAGCATGGAGCTCATTTACGGTTTATTTCCTTCAAAACCAATTTGTCATATAAAATAAAATTGAATTTTCTATATAATAAATAAATAAAATACTTTGAATACAAAAGAAGGTTATTTTAATTTCTGATTGTAGCACAATTGGTGCGCCACCTTGTATTACTAAAGCTATGCGGAATTCGAAATTGAATACAACAATTTGTTTGCTACAAGCCTTTGAAGAAATAAAATAAAGAAAACGAATAGGCATCATTCTACCGCTGATAAGCTTCTAACGTTTCACTATTTGAACACCTAAGAAAGCGAATTGATGGCCATAATTTGACTCACAGTGACTTCTTTTTATTCCCCCGAAACAAAAATGTATAACATGGTCAACGTTTTTTGGTACCTGAAGAAACGGTTCATGGATTTAAATGACAGATCTTGTAACTACCTCGTTTATAGTAAGGGAAGTACTTCGAAAGTTGGTTGTAACAAATGCAAAAGTTTGCTGATATCTATGAAGAGTGTTTCGAGACAAAGTTAAGCCATTCACGATTATAATTACACTAGTCAACAAGGTTTTGGACTAGAGCAACCCAATATCATTCCTAGGGTAATTTGGTGGACTGAATTCGAACCTGTAAAATGTTTTTATTCGTATTTTACATAAAAAAAATCATTAGTTTATTTGAAAATCAATGAATTTTCAAAAGCGAATGGCGTTATTTGAATTTTGTTGGTTCGGTTTCACGTATTAGAGTCCAGCAATAGTCTCCCAGCATGCTTTTGTCCCAAAATCCTTGATAATTTCTTTAAATTTTCATTAAATCATGGTGAGATTCTCCCCTTGTTCGTCGCATGTATTTTGCATTTTGAGTGACATTCGTACACCTAATTCGTGATAAATTTTCAATAATTCAGCAAAAAATTGTCTATAGTTTTCACTCTTATTGTTTCCAAGAAAAGATCTCTCCCTCTCTCTTGAAACATTTCCAGGCTGCACATTCTCTCTCCAACAAACATTGCGAAAAATTGTCGTCATTCAATAACTTCCTGATTTGAGGGCCAACAAACAAGCCTATTTTAATTTTAGTATATGAAATTTTAGGAAAAACCGCTAACAAATATTTAAATGCTGCACCATCTTTGTCAAGAACTCTTACAAAGTTCTTAAAAAGGACCAATTTTATTTGCATGCTTCGTTTCTGCTGTCACTTTTTTTCCAAATTTGTAGACCAGTATTATTAGTTCGTTTATCTTAACATATAAAATGAAACCCTGGCATATTTAAATATAGCTATCAAGTTACTAGAATGCTAAGACCTCGCCACTTACATTAAGTTGATCTGTGATATCTCCTAGGAGTAAATTTGACGCCAATTCCAATTTTCTAAATATGTTAATTGTTATAGTTTACATCTTTGAATACGTTTGAGAATCCTTTGTGTATAAATGTAATTATTAAAGAACGTCAATTACACATGTTACACTTCTGTTGTTTGCTACTTAAACACATTAGTTATATCTCTACCTTACGCATCTTTTTTCAGTGTTTTATTGTTTCGTATCCTGTCGCAACTTTTCTCTCATTATTCCTCGTTCGCACTTTAATACGCCATACAGATATCAATGTTCTCCCTCTCATTAACTCGTTTCGAATGCAAACATGCAGTGTAAACACTGCATAACACATTTTACTGACAGTTGTATTTGCTTAGTATTCTACATAGCTACGCTATTTCTTCAACTTCAACTGTCATATGAAGAGCAGTCCAGCCAGTTCGCTTAAATGCTTTGTGTAAATATTGACAGATCCCCTAACGCTTCCTTTCCCATTCCATTTAAATGCCAGCTTTGAATGCAAATATTCAACATTTTCGATACGCATTTTTCCGAAACAATTTTGAAACTTGTAACATAATCTTGGTAAACATTTCAAATGCACACCGTATGTGCAAAAGTAAACAATTCCGGCTAAATTAATATGCTTCGAGGGCAAAAACCATTCATGAATTTATGCAAATTTGAGCAATGGAGTTGCTTGCGTCAACATTAACAAAATCATATGCAGAGCAAAATCTGATCAAGAAAAAAACCCCGCATGAGGTGAGGTGAGAAAACAATAAAATTAAATTTTGATTAGAGATGGGGGAAACTGTCGTATCAGTATTCTTCAATGGCATCCGATTAGAAGCCAACCGAAAACAGATGGGTTTTTAAAAAAATACCAGCTTTGTTTACGTTCTCATGAAAATAATTTAATTTAATATTTTTAAGTTGGGGGAATTTACCAGACCACTCAATGGATGTAAGTGAAACGAATACATTTGTCTGCATTGTCAACATTTTCTCTAGCAATCATCTTATAGATAAAAGCAAATCCTGTTGATGCTTAGAAATACCCTGAGATAACGTGTTTCTTGTTATATCGATATTACACACGGAACTCGATCTACCTATAGAAAGTTAAGATCGTTTACAGCAGATTCTTGATGTCTTCTAAGAAAAAAAAAACAAATCAAAAGTGAAGTGAAGTGAAAAGTGAAGTGAATGCTTGTCATATTTTATGGTGTTTCTTCTTGACATGTTCATCAGAATCTCTGTAGCAATGAAAGAGTACTACTTTTGGTGTTGTTGCCCATTAGTTAAAAGAAATTTTTCTTTTTGGCTCCGTTTTTTCATTCGTAATCTAGAATTCTAAATAAAAGCTTCTTTCAAACCTGACTCAGGAAAAAGTTTTTAGTGAAAACATATTGTTCTGAAAATGAAAATCTAACTTTCTTGCGTTATTAATGTGCTATTAAAATTCATATTATTCAAGTCTATCTCTTCAAGAAGTAGTATTAAAGAAACTTATAAATTCATGTATTAGAAATATGGCGACTGTTACTATGCTCTACTATCGCTATAAGTATGAACATGAATGTAATTAAGCTCTTTAAGAAGTGCTTTGAGATGACAAATATTTAGACAAATATTTACAGGCGGTAAAATATTTATATGGTAAAAATTGTATTATTTTTCAACGAATTTCAGTTTTTGCTGGATATGAACACAAAATAAAATTTGTAATATCTTAGAAAAATAACATCGAAGTTCTTAATATTAACTAAATCAACCAAATTCCCAATGAATTTGCAAGGGTTTTCTCCCAGGATGAAAAAAAAAATAAACAAAAAATAATGTCATAAACAGTAATTTCATTATCGGAATCCAGATTTGAGCGGTATTCGTCTGCCTGGCTGGCTGCCGGTAAATCTTTATGGAATCTAGATTACATACATGCTGGTTTCAAAGCCTAGCGTTGAGTTGAAGCACATTTTGAAAATCAATAAAAATATAATAGAATGATTTTGATTCTACTTTTTTGACAGATAGGAATTGTTCGCATTTCTAGTAACTGACGGTGTTTGGCCAGGAACTAACATTCCGAGAAGCAAACATTTGGAGCCTACGATCAGCCAGAAGTCTAATTATGAATCACTTTTCAAACGTGAGAACTGATATGTCAGAAACACAACCATTTTGCCTGCAATTACATTCGGGACTAAACACAATTTTAGATAAATAATAGATAAATATTTCTCAAGTTTTCTTAAGGTATTTTTCACGGTAAATTCAATTCTTGTTATTAACTAAATCAACCAAATTCCCAATGAACTTGCAAGGGTTTTCTCCCAGGACGAAAAAAAAATAATGTTATAAACAGTAATTTTATTATCGGAATCAAAATTTGAGCGGTATTCGTCTGCCTGGCTGGCTGCCGGTAAATCTTTATGGAATCTAGATCACATACATGCTGGTTTTAAAGCCTAAAGTATTGAGTTTAAGCACATTTTGAAAAGCAATAAAAGTAAAATAAAATGTTTTTGATCCTAATTTTTTTGACAGATAGGAGTTGTTCGCCTTTCTAGTAACTGACGGTGTTTGGCCAGGAATTAACATTCCGAGAAGCAAACATTTGGAGTCCACGATAAGCCAAAATTCTGATTTTGAATCACTTTTCAAACATAAGAACTGATATGTCAGAAACACAACCATTTTTCCTGAAATTACCTTCGGGACTAAACACAATTTTTCGGAAAAATAGATAAATATTTCTCAAGTTTTCTTAAGGTTTGACATTTGAACAATTGTTATTGTTTGCTAGTAGAAGGTACGAGGTTAGTAAAAATGGAGCGCTACACGAATGAACAACGCATTCTCATTGTAAAATTGTTTTACCAAAATGGTGAAAGTTTTGCGGCTACAGTTCGCAAATTGCGATCAGTTTGGGGTCACAATAATGCTCCAAAAGAGTCAACTGTAAAGAGATTAATGGATAAATTTGCCAAAACTGGGTCTGTTAGTGATGTAAAGACAACAACAACATCGACCAGGTCGATCGACCGAAAATGTCGCAGCAGTACGTGATGATGTCGCTCAAACTCCATCCACCTCAATTCGACACCGAGCTCAGCAAATTGGTGTCTCCAAATCCACTGTGCAGCAAATTTTGACGAAAGATTTGCGTCTTCATGCATACAAAGTTCAATTGACTCAGGAACTGAAGCCAGCTGACCATGGACAGCGAAGTTAGTTCGTTCGTTGGGTATTGGAGAGACAACATGAAAATGCTGATTTTGCCGATAAAATCATTTTCAGTGACAAGGCCCATTTCCATCTTGATGGTTTCAATAGGCAGGATTGTCGCATTTGGGGCGAGGAAAATCCTCGAGTGATTCACGAGAAGCAAATGCATCCTCAACGTGTCACTGTGGTGTGAATTTTGGGCTGAAGGAATTATTGGACCTTTTTTATGAAAATGAGGCATGTCAAGCGCAAACAGTCAATGGTGTTCGGTATCGTGAAATGATAACCAGTTTTTGCATGCCTAGAATTGAAAAAATGAATGTGGAGGGCATGTGGTTCCAACAAGACGGCGCCACATATCATACAGCCAGAGAAACAATTCAATTCCATTCATCAGTCATTTCCCGGTCGTATTATTTCGCGTTTTGGAGACCAGAATTGGCCACCTAGATCGTGCGATTTAACACCATTAGACTTTTTTCTTTGGGGTTTTTTGAAGTCGATGGTTTACGCGAATAAGCCGACGACGACTCAAGTCTTAAAAGAGGAAATTGGACGCTGCATTAATGAAATACCGCAGCATTTATGCAAAACGGTCATTGAAAATTTCATTAAAAGTTCGCTTATGTGCCAGTAAAGCCGCGACGGCCATCTGCCCGATGTGGTGTTCCATACATAACCTCATTCTGTCTACTTTACGATATAATAAAGTTTCACGATTTTTTTTAAATATCTGTGTTTTATTTAAAATTTAAATCTTGCGTTCTTGTTGGGACACCCAATAAGATTGTACTAAAGTCCCCAATATGGGGCGTTGTATAAGTTAAATAACATAAGAAATATTGTTTATTTTAGTATGTATAAAATATGATGAATATTAATAAATAAAAAAAAACAATGAAAGCCCCCATATGGAACATAGAGTATAGGCGTCATATCAATTTTGAGCTGTATATGGTCATCGACGATAAATCTTTCTGTAGCTAAGTTGGCACAACCATTACAGCGATCGATTTTGCCATTCTATTTCAATGGATAAAATATATAAAATATTGCAAAGGGAATTTCGTATGTCGGATCCCTGAAAATGTTACATAAGCAAGAACTGGACGCCAATTATAACCCTACACCCTTGAAACTATCGCCAGTACATAAATAAATATTTTGCAAAGTCTCATTCCTCTCTCATTTTATCAAATGATTTAGCAGTATATTTCCAAAATATACTCGAATGCCGCCTATCGGAGGTAATATGAACATAAATATTAGCATATAAAAGTTAGTATAGAAAAAAAAAAAAAATTAATAAATAAAATGATATATGTCAAAAAAGTGACGTCGATTGATAATTTAATGATATTTTTACATTTATATATTTTAATTTTATGATAATTTAATTTTATAAAACTCGCTTGAAGGGATTGCCAAAATTCTTTCTGTCGTTAAGTGGACACAATTGTCCTCTGTACTAATCCGGAGTTTGAACGCGATCTGTCATTTAATTTGTTAACAGTGCTTGATTTTGTCACTTTATCTCAAGTACGTTATGTGACTTTTATAATTTATAAATTTATTGCAAATTTATTGCATAATTTTATTGCAAATGGAATTTCGTACGGCGAATCACTGAAATCGATTTTATCGTCAAAATATGTATATCAGTGGTAAAGTGCATTCAAAAGCGAAAAGGTCGAGATATAGAGGAAGATTGGCTTGCTTGAGGGAGAGGGGAAGATAGCCTTTTGTCTTTGTCTCACGAATCAATCCATATCATTGTACACGATTGCGCATGAAACTGATTGCCGCTCGACTACTTTCAAAACGCCCAAATTTTCTTCAAAAACTCCATCGTTTAAATGCCGCTAAAGACATGATGGAATGACTTAATTCTCACCTTACATTCATAAAAAGCATTAAAACTGGTGATGAGTCCTGGGCTTAGCAAGATCAGTGGTAGGTTAGATCAGTGTGGCAGTGTGAATAGACTCACTTAGACTGCATAGTGCCTTGTGATATCACTGAAACTAGAGATGTGAATACCTCTAGATTCCCCCATTGAACCATCCTGAGCGCCTCAAGAAGCTCTTAATTTGGACAATTCCTATATCATTCTGATCTCCTAGATCCCTAAAGAAATAAGAGACTGTTCGCCAAGGCGAGGCAATTGCAGAGAAGGTGTTCTACAGACTCTTCCTCTTCTTCATCCCTACAACTCCTGCAGAAGTCACTAGACCCAACCTTCGGTCTCACTGCATGTCTTTCAATTAGAATAATGAGACGTTGGGTCTTGATAGCGACAGCAATTTGTGTGAACGCTTCAGATATAGGCGAGGCCACATCTGTCTGGATTGATTACAGAGTCGGACAGATGCCCAACTAGCATTCGCTGCTAAATGTGCTCTATCTCGCAGTAGGAGGTGGCAAGAGGTTAGAGGCAAGCCCACGGACTCCAACTCGGCTGGAGTCTGTAAGGTTGTCTCTAGTCTTGCCAGTTCGTTTGCTCTGCAGTTCCCTGTGGCCCGGCACCCCCATAAGGTTAATGTTAAAATGTTGAGCCATCTCGTTAAGAGATCTGCGGGTTGGTGTTGAGTTCAGGAAGACAGAATCCAAAGATTTAATGTCAGCTTGACTGTCAGAGAGTATGTTAATCCTCACTTTCCTGAGGAGTTATACCTTAGCCATTTTGACACTTCCTTAATGCCTGATAAACACTACAGTGATCAGGTAGTCTTTTTGCTTAGCCCTTAACTTGCAAATCAAACAAAAAGCTCGTAACGGCTTCTTCCAAGTGAGCTAAAACCGAAATGAACTCATATCAAAGTCGATCTAAATTAAAGGTAATGCTGGCTGTTTTCGCAGTGTTGTGCACTTGAAATTCTTGCCAGAAGATCAGACGGTAAATAAAAAATATTATATTGGCGTTATGATGCGTTTGAGACAACCAATTCATTGAAAAATACCAAATTTATGGAAAGAAACTCATGGACTTTATGCCATGATAACGCACCATCTACAAGATCATTATGAACGAATTTCCTTCATAACCGTCTGATAAGGCTCGGGCTAAGTTTTTTTTCCTTTCCAGAACTCAAATTAACGCTTCGGGGCACTCGGTTTTAGTCGACAGAAGACTTAAAAAAGAATTCGCGGCGAGAACTGGAAAAGCAAAATGTGTATGAGCAAATTTCTGGCGATTGGATAATTTAAAGCTCTCAATGTATTATTTCAGAAGAGGGCCACTTTGAAGACGGTTCAATAAACTTAAATGAATTATAAGTAAATATTGAGTTTTATTGTTGACCAGTTACTGTAGATCACATGAACTAATAAATATACAAAATTGTACAAAGCGCGTAATATTGTAGTGAGTGACGATCCTTCCCCTAAATGCAAAAACAAATATTCTCCAACCAGCAACAAATATCCTAATAGTAGGTATTTTTCAGATTTCGTTATTTGTAGTTAAATTATTGTCTCGCTGCTAACATTTCAATTAATTTAGCTTCTCTGCCTTATAATTACCACAATAATTGAATAACTCCAGCTGACCGCTCTTAGTTCTGGCATTAGAAACCCCACCCGGCTATAAACACGTTGATTTGCAGTCATCCCGTAGCAAACTAACCGCATTTACGTTATGTGTGGCAGTGTTCATTTATTTGCAACCAAATATAATTACCAAATGCCATTATGATACATCCCACTAACACATACTGAAATCGGACGCAGCAGGACATTTCGAATACACTGACATTTTGTGGTTTCAACGCTGATTCTTCGTGGGGATTGCGGGTGAATATTTGCACTTTGTCCTTTTAGTTGTAAGGAAACCTTAGATTTACTTAAGAGACCGCCACAACATATGGTGTCTGGCAGAAGGATCCATAAAACAATCTCCGCCACCCTCTTGTCTCCACTTCGACTGGACGGTATAGACCACATGACACATTTTGAGGACCCTTGAGGTGATGCCCTACATGTGTGCCAACAGATGTGTGTGTGTGTAAGTGCGTTTGTGGAATCACAAAGGACTCGCTTCATGGCCCAGATGTTTGGAAGAGACCATACAACCCAAAAGCGGGACATTTTTCTGTTGTGGTCACGTGAGTGAATTCATACTCGTGTGTGCTTACAACCTCAACCCTTGGCGCTCTCATTATTTTTTATGGAGTGTGGTGTTGCCTTTTTTGCATACATGTGAAGTCCGGAAGTTGTTCTTTTGCCTGATCCTTGGCTTTGTAAAAAATTAACTCTGGCGTTGTAGGTTTTTTTTTTGTGTTTGTCTCTCCTTTATTAAAGTGAAATGTCTACCAGAATCCTTTAGTCCTTTTTTTTTGTGTAACCAGGCTTAAGGCTGATGTAGTGATGGCATTACCATAAGTGTTAATTATGCCAGAGATTTTTGTTTCATACAAAAGAATGCAGATGTTAATTAGTCTCGGTTTGGCGGAGCAGCAGGCGAAGGAAGGAGAAGTTAAAACATGTAAACTAAAGGATAAATGGGACAACAGTGAAGAATATCCTTTGTGTTGTTATAGTACAAACATATATAATCATTATGGAATAATTAAAAGAATTTAGTTGGAGATCATAAAGTTTAGCATAAACATTTAAGCTTAGCTTAAGAGAATTAAGGCTAAGACAAATACAAAAAGGAGAGTGAAAATGTAGAAGTCTACATTTCTGTATAACTGTTGCACCACCAGCTCACTCATCATCGCCGAGAGCAAAAATATATGGATACAATCAACATTTTGGGGCCTAAATTACAATTAAAAGGAGGGGAGAGGCGAAATAAAAGAAGATTATGTCAATGCTTAATTTCGTACATTTAGGTAGGAAAATAAAAGGATATATACAATTTGATTTGAATTTTAGTTTTTTTAAGCTTCTCCTCACGGCCTGTGTGGGAATTAATAAAGGGTTTCGAAGTACTTTTTACTTTACTTCAATATTTGAACTTTCAATGAAGTTACATGTCACTTGCTACGTCAAAAATGTAAAACCCAGAAGAAAGATTTTAAATTACTAAGTTTTAATCAAAGTTGTTTCATTACTTTTTAAGTCGTTTGAACGGTATCCGTCCCTCTGGCTGGCTGCCGTGAATTTCTATGGAACTTTTTGAAACTTGGCACAATCTAATATTTTCCCATATCGCAGCCGGGTATTGTACATATAAATGGGCTATATTTATCAACCCCCTCAGATACCTGTCACATATATGATCGATTTTTCGAAATTATATTCACTCCCAGTAACGTCTCGTCCATGACCTGCAGCAACCCAAATTCTTGTTCCTTGCATTTGCTTATAATTTCTGGTACAATTAAAAAAAAAAAAAAAAAATAAAATCGGCGATTAATCCCACCCCTTCAGGTACCTATTATGCAAATGACAAATTTACCCCATATATTCTTGGTTTCATATCGCCCAACCGGTTGCACTAAATTTGGTCGAATTAGGTACACGTTGAGCGCTTGGTAGAATATGGTTTCATAATAAAAACGGAGTACATTTTAATACCCATTCTGGTACCTCCCATACAACTTGATCGATTTTGTCAATCGTTTGCCATTTCTAATTAGTCGGTTGTCTAAGTTTTTATCTATTACATTGTACTACAATTCTTTATAATGTCGCAAAAATATCGTTTAAGTAACCACGCCCTCCCATACCTTCCAATTTAGCTCCCATACTTCCCAATTTAATCTATATCTTCCTATCCATTATACTAAATTCGAACAAAATTTGCAACATATCAAGCGTTTGGTACTTTAACTTCTAAGAACAGAAATAGTCGACGTTGCAACGCCCATTTTGGTACTCTCCATACAAATTGTAATCCCTAACTAGTAGCCTGAAGTAACTTAAGTTCTCATCAGTTATATTACCTTATAATACTGGGTAAAAGGCGAAAGAAACTGATGAAAAAGCCACGCCCTCTCTGGTATCTTCCATAAAACTCAACCTGTTTAACTTATATACGATTATGTAGGATTTAAATCTTTCATTCCATTGCATTACATTCGGTATAATTGGGCCCAAATGGAGAAGGATTGAACTAGCACGCCCCTCATTGTACCAATTTAGCAAAAATCAGTAGTCCATCCACATTTCCCACACAGAGACTTTCCGAAAGTTACAATTTTTATACTCACTCAATGGGACCTATAGTTCACCGACAATTCTGAACGTCAAAGTTTAAGAAGCATTTACTAGACTTGTCGATTAATCTACTATTCGAAGTATTTGTCGGGCATAATTGAGGTGACCTCCGGCTAAAAAATGATAGATGGCTATGTCGGGTGTTGCACATGCGATCATGTAAACGATAGTAGCTTGATCCTTTGCTTCTGTTAACGTGCTTTAATTCAGTGAATTTTTTGGTCTACACATAATTATTACCGTATCGTGAATCCTAATCTATAGCTTCAGAACAGATAGAGAAGAATTACTTATGATATAATAAATCACAATGGGTAACGATGCTTTTCCAACACATGAAAGGATACCGATGACCCTTGATGGTTTTGGATTGCTCTTGGCCTTATCGAACGGCTGTAAATGTGCAACACCCCTGGCGGTTTTTTATATGCGTGGAAGATGACGTAGATGCCGTCTTAATACCCAACAGCGGCAGCAGCAAATTCATCATGCTGTTACAATTAATGTCACTGGGTGCTCTGTCAGCCTTATATCTAGGAAAAAACTCCCTCTGGAAAATACATGCGTAATTTTTCCAGGATATTCTTCTCCAATTCGTTACAATCAGTTTTTATAGTATTTCAAAAGCCTGGTACTTTCAACGGATTTTTGGTCTCGCTCTTCTGGGTCACCCACAGAGTTCGTTGTTCAAAACTTTTCCAGTCAGAGCATTTGGCTTCATCAGTACAACATGACCCAACTAACATAATCGCTGTATATTGATGCGCTTGACCACGTCGATGTCATTACATAGCACATACAGTTCATGTGCTGCCAGTACTCTCCCTTAATAATGATGGGTTTATATATTTTCCGGAATATTTTTCTTTCGGGGAATCGTAGCACCAGTAGGATATTTGTCTTTCAACAGAGGGATTTATAATTAAATAGCCTGATTAGCATGTAGTAACATCTGTTAGCAAGTAGTAGTCTTCTTTTAATCTACATGTTCACGGTTTGCTTACAACGGAACCGAGGTAAATGAATTCATTATCTACTCCAAAATTATAGTTTTCAACGTTCACACAGGGTCCCAAGTGAGTGGACACTTTGTTCGTCGAAACAAATAATTTTGTTTTGACCTTGTTTATCACCAGACTCCTTATTTACTGACTTCTTTTCAATGCTTGAGAACGCTGCAGTAACATCTTGTAGTTTTCTGCCAACAATGCATATGCTTTTGTTAAAGATGGTACCAGTCGTGTAAACTGCAGCTTCCTCATAACCATATCCAATAGGAAATTACCTTGTATAAATCATCGTTTTCTTCTTCTGCCGCTGAAGACTTCATGTCAGTTAGCGTTGTCTTACAAAGCCGTATAAGCTTTCCGGGAATTCCATACTCTGAAATGGCCTCATACAATTTTGGCCGTATCGGATTGTCGAATGTAGTTTTATAATCGATGATGAAAAGATGGTATATGTCGATCTGTTTCTCATGAGTCTTTTCGATAATTTGCGTAGTGTGAATATCTCGTCAGTCGTTAATTTATCAAGTTTAAATCCATACTGATAAAGCCCATTTAGGTCAGCAAGAACCGGTTTTAGTCGTTCACGTATCACACTTCGTAAAAGACTGATACCGCAATAGTTTTTACACTAACTCAGGTCGCCTTTTTTGAACTCAAGACATAGGACATTCTACATGTGCCACTGTAAAACTGCATGCTAGTTAAAAATTACAGCGATTTGCAAAATAAAAATAATTACGTGATATTTCGATATCTATCTATCATTTAATATTGTACAGCCCATTAAGGTGTTGATTGTCGCCAAATTACTAATACTAAGAGGTAGAGTGGTAGGCATTTGAAGTATTACCAATTTCACTCTGCTGCAGCAACCGAACAGGTAATGAAGGCGCGCTCATTTTTTCAACAGCGTCAGTTTGTTATGTTTTTTACAAAAATACGGTAGTTTTGGTATTGCGTTGTATTAAGAAAAAATTAGCGAAGTTTAATTTAAACGCAATGATATCGTTATATTGTATTTGGCAGGGAAATCCCACCAGCTATTGTAAATAAGCTACGACATTACACTTTACAATGATAGCATCAAAAAATCGTCTCGAAAGTGGACATCCAAAAAATGACGGGAAAGATGAGGGCCAGAATTCAAAGTAACTCACAACAAAGCGTAGTACATACTCGTATATATAGGGCGGGTATTAAAAAATTAACTATGATTCAAACAATACAAAATAATAAAAATGAAATATTCAACACTTGAACAAAGGGCAGTTCGCCTGGCAAGATCTTGAAAATTTGATCTTTACTTATAAACAAATATTTAACTTCAGCAACATGTAAGCAAACAAATCAAAAAGTATTTTAGGCTAGCGAATTGGTCTGCGAAGGCAATCGTCTGCATCAACGTTGGGTTTAGTCGCGATAACTGACGCAAGACCTTCTCATAAACAACAAACCTCCCGCAAACAGATTTTAACAATGCTTTGTTACCTTGAGTACGTAACCAATTTGGTGGAGACTATTGGACGTGTCAACAAGTCTCAGTAATGTCTCATGAAGCCCATGGAACCCAATGTTTTTTTACAAGAAAAAGTACCCAGCGTCATTTGTTCACTACAATGGTCACCACATGGCATGAACTGAAATCCAATGAATTTTTCAATGTAGTCCATTCCGGAGCTCAAAGTGTCACTGACACTGTCAACGTCTTTAAAATTTCTCTTCGCCGAGAATGAGAAAAAATACAATCAGGTCACATTTGTGAAACGTGTGAACATCTTTAAGACAGACTCTATGCTTTTATCGGCGCTAAAGGTTCGTACATCGAACAATAACAAGTTCTTTTTAAAATAGTTAATATTTTCCCGATATACTGAGGTTTTTAGTAAAAAAATATTTAAATTGAAAAATTACGGCATTTTCTATTTATAACATTTCGAGCGTTGACCCCTGCATTTCGAAAGTTGTATACAAATTCGTAGCAATTTCTGGAAAACTCGAAATATTTTAGAACAAAAAATTTCGAATTAATTTGAATCTTTTGTCACAGACATATAAGAGGTGGTCACAAAACTAGCGGACCTGACATATATATGGTGCCAGAAGTTTGAAAAGAATTAATTTGGTGAAAAGTCACAACCATTTAAAACATATGTTTTAAGTTTCAAGGCGTCTCGTTATTTAGTATTCGTATTTCAGCTATCAAATGAATTTAGAAACATTGAAAAAAATTGATCACCGTTATGTAATTCAATATTTCCATTTGAAAGGTCTCAGTCCAACCAATATTAACATCGAGCTAGATTCTATTCTGAGGGCGTTTACTCCTCCATTTACGATTGTAAAGTATGGGATGGCAGAGTTTAAGCGAGGCCGTACGAGCAGCCAAGACGAACACCGTAATGGTTGACAAGTTGACGTGTCCATGGAAGACTCGCT
Organism: Philornis downsi; assembly: GCA_019455685.1. Lineage (NCBI taxonomy): Eukaryota > Metazoa > Arthropoda > Insecta > Diptera > Muscidae > Philornis > Philornis downsi. The sequence continues at coordinate 3,506,882 of JAHXMU010000009.1, forward strand.
TAAAAACCCCGAAATGGTGTTGAGTGATCGTCGGCTGAAGGTAAGTGAGCTAGCTGAAATGATAGGCATTTCAAAAAGTGCTACATATCTTATACTGAAAGAAGGTTTGAATATGAGAAAGCTGTGCGCAAGATGGGTGCTGCGCTTGCTTTCAGTAGAGCAAAAACAGCGTCGTAAAGATATTTTGTTTACGTTTATGTTTGGCGATGTTCCACCACAATAAGGATGAATTTTAGTGAATTAAAGTATTTTCTAATTGTAAATATAAAAAATATGGATTGGTGGTAAAAGATTTGACAATAATGAAGAGGTGGAGTCTGCGGTTGATGATTATTTTAAGGAGTTTGACAGTTCTTACTGTAACCAGTGTATACCAGTGTACCGAGCTAAAAGGAAATCATGTTGAAAAGGTGAAGACAATAAAGACAATTTTTTCCAACATATTTGTGCCTTCTTTGTTTAGTTTTCAATAATAATGAAATATTTGCGATTTTTAATTAGTTTTATATATTTTTTGCGGGAAAATGTCAAGTTTTGAACCGTATAAACGATATTTGCGCGAACTTTTGAAATACTTTTTTGTTTTGTAAAAATTTCCAGCTAAGATACTTGAGCTGCTTTGAGAAACATTTGGAGAGACTGATTTATGTGGAGGAAGTTGTCGTCAGTGATTTCAAAATTTTAGGAACGGTGAGTTCGTTATCGAGGTTTACGACCGTACCGGAAGACGAAAGTTTATGAAGAAGCTGCACCGGAATTATCAATGAAGGAAGATTCATGACAAACGTAAAACGAAGTTGCAATTATATTAGAGGTGACTCAATAAGCAATTTCAAGATATTTTAAGTTATTGTGATAATTCGAAAGAAGTGAAATTGGAATTGATGTAGAAATATTGAACGTCAGTTTTGGTAGCCAAAAGAAGAGAAAGTCATGGGGATCTCATGGTCAGGCTTCAATATCGACAGCCAAACCGAATTAAAAAAAAACTCATGGCAGGATCAACTTGGTTCCGCGCATTATGAGCTGCTCAGAGTAAACGAACTGCTAGACTAAATACCGAATATAAGGTTCCCCGCTGCTCAAGGCTCACCATTTCGTCCAAATTTCTAGCGACACAAATCAAGACAGCTTGCCGATCGAAACGTGTCATTTTAAACGTTTTCAAAGCTGAAATGCTAAATGTTTGTACAACAATTAAACTCAACAGTAGCAAATCAACATACTTTATTTTCATCCATCACAACCCTGACATCAAAAAGTTCTATAAAATGTGTTGATTTTACGTTCTCATTATTATCGCTTCGATTTTAGCGTACTTAAGTTTAGCCTTTGAAATTGACGAAATTCGTACAAAATAGTAATTTTCGTAAGAGGATACCGATATAAACTTTCTTATTAACTCATTTAAATATTTCAATCCTATTCATTCTGCAGTAGACAACAAAAAAAAAAGATCAATTTCAGACTGTCAAACTGCCGTTGCCGTTGCTGGTGATAAAATAAAAACATAGTTGATTTGTGAGTGCAAATAATTTTCGTAAAATTATACATTTTCAATAAAAGTGGATATGTAATGTATAAATAAGTAATTCTGCCTTTCTTTCGATTTAAATCATTACAATTTATCGTACCATGCGCCAATTCTAAAATCCGCCAGACTATGACTTTTTGGCGTTTTCTGGAAATCGGAAAAGTTTTCAATATGATGGCCATATTTCGCAAGGGTTTAGCTGATTTTTAGCCGGGATAGTAACAGTGATTTAGAAAATATTTAAAAAAGTTACTAATTTCGGCATATTTTTATAATTGGTAAACAAATTCATTATTTCTCCAATAGATGGCTACAGTAACCTGTACGCTATGTTGTGGGGAATTAAAAACTCGCCAGAAGTGCCTTGTCCATTTAATATTTCCTAAAACTGTCTTCAAATTTAACAAAGTTCGAATAACATTTATTTTCGTTTAGTTTAGAAAAGATAAAGTATTCCTGACAAAGTTCTCAAAATGTTGACGAGGAAAAAAACTTTACTTTGTTAAAATATGTGGGAGATGGCACCAGTTTTGTACATATTCTTGCCAGCTCTACCCCTTAAAAGCTCCATTGAGGATTAAATTCAGGCTTCAATGATTTGATCTGACTAGTGATCAGTTACGAGGAAACTGCAAATTTCTTGTTTTGTGATTTTTAGTGGTTTTAAAAAATTGCTGTTATGGAAATTTATCATGGAAATTTACAGAATTTTAAAACTACTCTTAGACGACAACAGGCGTCTTGAGGATGCAAACAACAACAATACTAAAACATATTCAATGCTTTGAGATATTACGAATTTTGCGAATCCTGCGATTTTGGAGAATGGCTATAACTATGCCAAATTTCGGAGTAAGGGTTGAACGTAAATGCGTGCCTAAATAAGGACAACAACTATGAAGAATACACTCGATTTTGTGAAGCTTCATTTAGAGTTCTACTTGTAAACACAGATATACATAATACGAGTTGCGAATTTTCAAATTTCGCAGGCTATGTACATTCGACTATCGATTATTATTTTTTTTTTTATAGTGATACACTCGTCTCGAAGATATGTTGACGGTTTTATCCACATAGCATGTTCAGTTTGTTTGTGAGAGGCATAAATAAGACAAGTGTCTTACGTGGTCGGCAATTTTCTGCTATCGAAACAAAACGGATCAAAGAAGTTGCATTAAATTTTGTATAAAAAATGGAATTAAGTGCCCAAAAAGCACTTAAAATGTTGACAGTGGCATACGGTAAGACAGGAGGTACAGCTTTTCTACCTCTTGTAAACATTTTGGTCGAAAAGATGTGAATGACGACGCTCGCTTTGGACGCCCCAGCACATCAACAACCGATGAAAATGTTGTGAAAGTGAAGAAAATTGTTACGGGGAATTGTCGAATCACAATTAGAGAAGTTTCTGAGGATGTCGGCATATCAGTTGGCTTATGCCATGCAATCTTTTCGGAAATTTTAGGCATGAAGTTCGTTTCAAAATTGCTGAATTTTGATCAAAAACAACGTCGTATGAGCATCGCTCAGGAATTGTTGAATGACGTCAATGGTGATCCAGAGGGTCATACGAAGTGGTGACGAATCATGGGTATATGGTTATGACATCGAAACCAAAGCCCAATCGTCCCAATGGAAGAGTCCAGGATAGCCAACACCAAAAGAAGCACGCCACGTTCGATCAAATTCCAAGGTTTTGCTCACTAATTTCTTCGATTACCATGGCGTAGTGCATCAGGAGTTCTTACCACAAAGTCGTACGCCAAATAAGGAGTATTAACTTGAAGTTATGCGCCGTTTGCGTGAAGCAATACGAAAAAAACGCCCGGTATTCTGGAATAAAAATTCATTCATAAAAATGCACCTGCTCACTCATCTTTGCTTGTGAGAGATTATTTGGCGAAAACAACACCGTTATCGTGCCTCAGCTACCTTATCCGCCAGATTTGGCCACCTGCGATTTTTTCCCTGTTCCCAAGATTGAAGAGACCCATGAAAGAACGGCGTTTTGCGACGATTGAGGAGATAAATACCGAATCGCTGAGAGAGCTCAAGGACATACCAAAAAGTGCATATCAGAACTACTTCGAGGATAGGAAAATACCGGCATAAGTATGTTATATCAGAGGGGGATTACTTTGAAGGAGATAAAATAGAAATTGATGAATAAATAAATATATTTTGAGAAAAGTGAAAATTCACCCTTTTTTGAGCACACCACGTATACTCGTACATAGGAATCGTTTTCGTTTAAAATTTTCGGCAAATGAAAGTGTTACATAATGCGCATTGTATTCGAAATTACCGAACTTCGTCACTGACAACTGACACAACTAATTGACGTCAACACTAAGTCCATATGAGATTTCACTACAAATAGCTGTCTATTGTTGCGACTTTTTGGTCGAATTCCAAGTGAAACATGTATAGAAGAATAATTGTCGACATGAGGCAGCCTTGCGGAGCTAAACGTGTCATTTCACACGTTCTTAGTGCTGCCGTCCAGTAGCAGCGTAATACAAAATGTTTATATAAAAAGTAAACTCAATCATAGGAAGTCATCACATTTTAGTGTCATCTATCGCAACGCTAACTATAAAACGTTCTACGACATGCGTTTCTTCTACGTCCTGATCGTTATCTCTTTGGTTTTAGCCTCAACCGGGGCTTTGCCTTTAGATTTGACTAAAGTTGTACCAAGTTGTAAGTTTCGCCAAAAGCTTAATGATATTTCCTTGCTAATATAATTAATTACTTTATTCTATTTCATTTGCAGTTGACAATGTAAAAACTCAAGTGGACGATGGAAATATGGCCGGTAGTTTTGTCGGGGTTGACGGTTTACTGCATGCCGCTGATGCTGTTAAGGGTGTACTTGCCAGCGGGGGTGTCGGTGTACCGACTATATAAATAGTTTCCAAAGGTGCTAATTTTGTGCATTATATGAAATTTTCAATAAAAGTGGCCGTGTAAAGTATACGAAACATAACAACTGCATTCTTTTCGATACGATTTATCACATTTTAAGGCCAGCTCAGTACGAATGGAAACCACACATGGAGCCAAAGGGCAAATGCTGACTTGATCTCAGTGTTTAGTAGACACAGGAACTGACTGCGACCCATCGGCTGTAAAAGTTCAATACATTTTTGATTTTTGCATAGTCATGCCTTCCATGCATTACCATTGATCCATTTATTACGTGATCAATGTGATTTCAGGACATACCCCTATGTAGGAATCTGGTATTACAATGTTCCGCTCTCTAACGGAAGAAAACAGCCTCAATCTGTTATGCTGAATTTTTGCATTGTTTATATGAGAAAAATCATTCCTTTTTGTTAAGCATTAAAGTCTACTTGAATTATTTGATTGTTGTGCTGCCTACAAGAAGCATAGAAAGCTTTGTTTTTGTTTTCATTCAATGCGTATAATAAGTCAGCATGATAGAAAATTTACTTCGATGATGCGAATTACGAGCATTCGTTTGCTCATAGGTCTTAACTAAGTCTCTTACCTACTAAAAATCTCCATTTAAGTTCATACTCATTTTAAGGCAGTGTCATTACATTTTACAGGTAATCCAATGAAAGCTGCTTTTCTTTTCCACGGCATCTTCAGGATTGCGATGATGTCAGTTTCATATTTGTGAAGGAAATTCGTCTATCAGCTAAAACCCATCTCCTTTTCCGTAAAGGGTGAGGTCATTCCAAATGTATGTCCTTAAAATTATTTGCTTGTAACGATTGTGGAGCCCATTAATATTAAGGGCTTCTGTACTCATAGTTTTTCCCGTGTATTCATGATAATTTTTATTTAAGGTGGGGATTTACTAGATCATGCGATCCTAGCTTTGGAAACATGAGAGAGTTTCTCATGGTCAGAGAGCTCAGACGCATTCTATTTTTAGATTTACTGGAAGGCTCAATTCGGAACGTTGGTTTGAGATATACCTTTTTTATTTTGAAAATACTGGACTCTTTTAAAAAGTTTCCGTTTCCATTAACAATTCCACTCCTTCCCTAAAAATTATACTTTTGCGTTTCCCCTTAAAATGTTGGATATCAGGTTAATGTGCAGCAAAGATGTCTTACAATTTCTTCAGTTCTTTGGAAAATGTCTTGCTTAAGCATTTGCTGTAGCTAACTTGTATTCCGCCCTATTGAAAACTTTAAGTAAACAGGAAATTCACTCTGAAATCCTATACCGCAATCAATTTGAATCAATTTAAAATCATAATTTCAAATCTTTAATGTGCGGTTCTGATCTATTTTTTTAACGCTTCTTATCCCAGTAATTTGATACATTTTCGTAATCTCATCCTGGCAGCACAAATGGTGTCTCTACGATGTACCAATGAAAAGAGTAATTTTCATCATGACTCAATTTAAGCTGAAAATTGAGTTGAAATTCTTAAAGTGTTTTTATGTTCTTTCCCTTTGTTTTTTGATGGAACATGAAAGGTCTGCAATGGTTTTAAAAGATTGAAAGATTAATCGGTTTTTCTATCAATGGCATGCTAGAGGCTGAACTCTGCCTCTCAGCCACACTTGACAAAACAATTGGTTTGACGAAGGCCCGGTGGCAGCAGCCTTCCTGTGGATGCACAAACGATTGCTAATGGTTTTTGTCTCTCTATCCCGATACTGTCAATGTCCATGTGAAGGTATTTCAACCACCTGTAATTTAATCTGTTAAAAATTAGCAACAACAACCGAGCAAACTGACTGTGGCAATAGGATTACCTCGAATGGATGCCGAATGAAGAAACCACCAGCATTCATCCCTAAAAAGGACCATGTGATCTTTTTACCTTCGTTCAGGCAGGAGGGGAGGGGCAGAGATTTGTGGTGAGTATGAATGTGGATGTGCCATTTGCTGGCCTGTAAATCCTATAAATGATTGATTAGTTGTTTAAGGATTTTGTGATCTATTTCTTGTGGTCTTTGTTTTGTTTTTCTAGTCGGTGGTCTACTGAATTCTATTCGTCGCATTACGGGCTTTGAAGTGTTATATGATATTATTTCGTAAAGAATAGAAATTTGTTTCAAAGAAATTTAAAATAGATTTGCTGAGAATGTGAAATAGGAGAAAGGATAAGCAATTACGTTATTGTAATCCATACAAAAAATAAATTAGGTAAGAATTTATACAACAAATTCTGTCCTTTTACAATAAATAGTTTTAGCCTAAATTCAAGTATTTTTGATGAGCTTAAAGGCAGTTTTGAAATTTAAGCAGTGAAGACAAAAATTTTATCAGCTAATATAGCTATGTTAGCCAGTAGCTGCTGTTCGGTTAGGTTGTAAAAATGGGAGATTTCATTCAAGTGAATTCTTCTCCAGATTTTATTTTAATTTTCTCAGCAAATTTTCCATAGCAGCTGTCAACTCTATCTATTAAATCTAAAAACTACACGTTTACTTCGACATGGCCTTTCTATTTAAGTAAAACTATAAGGTGGTCAAAATAGTTTGGGAAAAAAGGGATTGGATAAGTTTTCTACACCTCCATATGACGGTAAGTCAAATTTCCTACATCGATTAATGTCTGTGGCCAGAAGAAAAAACGACTTAAGCGGAAATAAGGCAATGCCGGGTTTTCTTCAGTATTATTATAGTAATTATTCAGATGCATGTTTATGTCCGATTCGCAAAATTCACTACGGTTGCAAATTATAACAATTTTTCAAGTCAGCGATTTTTGATGGCTTACGTAAGAACAGATATTTTGTTATTATTGTTAATGTCCTTAAAACATTTATTTCTCATCTAAGCTCGATTTTTAAATTTCGTACATTTGGAGAATCATACCAATTTCCCATAACAACGATTTTTGTTTGCAAAACGCTTAATATCTCAGAACAGGAAATTTGTATTAAAGTCGTTTTTCCTTCTGAGTACACATATTTATTTATGATTATTGGATTTATAATTTTGTACGCAACAATTAAATTAAAAAACAAAAGCGGTTTCCGCTTCTGAGATATGTGATTAATTAAAATTAAAATTTTGTCATTTTATGACTGTACTAATTAATGTACAGTACTCATTAAACACCACTGGTAGCTTTATCGCAGTACAAAAGTATATTTTTTCCAATTACCATCCCTGATGTAAGCGATCACATTCTGGTTGGGTGTAAAAGTGGCATCCTCAAAGTATGCAATATTAAATACTGTTGATATTAAAAGCGATCAGGTAGGTACTGCCAGGCCAAAAATATAATATAATTTGAAAGCAGGAAGATGACGATGCGTAAAAGTTATAATACACTGACTAAAGTATACCATTAGGCGCGACAATTGATTTAGTGACCTAGCGAATTACCAGTAAAGGAATTATTGGATTATTTAGAAAGTTCGTTCGGTTAATTCGTTAGTTCACCATACGACGTGGTTTAAAAGATTTTCAACGGGAGACTTCTCCGTAACTGACGATCCCAAATCAGTCTCAACCCTTCACGGGGTCATACAAAAGCTTGGATTTATGAGCCACCTCGATGTGTGAGTACTTCACCCTCTCACCATGGCCTTCCACTGCCTTGCGGACTCGTCAGAGACTGTCAGAGCTTGGGTGGGAAGTTTCGCCTCACCCACCGTACTTCCCAGGCCACGCTCCGTCCAACTATCATCTATTTCGCAGTGTGAGCAACCACTTGAAGAATTTGAATTTTCATAACGACGAAGAAGTGAGAAATCAAATTGAATGCTTTTTTTCAGAAAAATCAGGCGAGTTTTTTTGAGAGAGGAATTAAAAAACTCCAGGAGAGGTGGTAAGAAATTATTAAAAGAAGGGGAGATTACATAATTGATTAAAATAATTGTTTTCTTGTATATAAATTTGTAAATAAATTTCTTTTAAAAACCGCACAAACTTTTCGAACCACCCGATATTTTTGTGAAACTCCAAGAAGATTATGAGTTTACAGAAACTTGATAGCTATCGAAGCTATCTAACAATTATAAGTGTTTGAAAAGGTTAACTGGAATTGTGTTAAAACTTAATCTATTCACTTAATGTTAGAAATCTATTATCCAATTAACTGCCACTACTTTCCTCTTCACATTTCATGCGGAATTACAATTTGTATTATGTTGTTTCACTTTTAATTGAAGCGCTTAACAGGGGTTAATTAAACAATTGATTACACTGTAGGCGATAATTTGGTTAATAGGAAAGTTTTCAATTACTTTGTTGTCCTTCTTATCTGTCAGTTTGCAGAGCAGAGTACGGTAGCTGTCATTTTTAATTGTAGCTGCCTAATTTTGTGGATTTCCCATGAATTTTAAAAATGCTATATTTCAATAGATGAAAGAGAAATCTGTCAAGTGAAAATTTGTATTATAATTGAAAGTGAGGATGGAGATTGGGAACATGAATATTATTCTTAACAGATATTATAATATATTAGAAAAGGGATATTGTAGAGGTTTTGTGCAGTTCAAATGAAATCTGATACAAAAATAAAGCTCATTTTATACAAATGAGCACAAGTGACAGATGGGTACACTCAAGGAAAGATTCGTGTGTTAATAGTCTTTGAATGAATGGATCTATTTTAGAGCTGCGACATCATCATATAATTTAACTATCAAATGCAATCATAAATTATTGGAAAACGTTCTTGATTTTCAACTCTAATTGACATTTACACAATATAGTATTGAAATACGGCTAGAAAAAGTGGTCAACTAAGAAAGTCTGTGTTTAGAGCAATGTTTCGTTAGACCAGTTTCTTTCGAACCAACTAATAGGCTTATTCTTTAGTGGAGTCCCTGTTATGTTTTTCTATTTTGACGGAAATAATACGTCTCTACAGAACTTATTTTTCTGGCAGACCTTAATATGAACATTCCAAAAGTTGTCTCAGAGAATATTGATTGTCTCGCTTCTGCGAGATATTCTGTAGCAAATATTCAAATACCGTCTGCTTTCCATATAGAAGGTTATCTGTTTTTCAGTTTCAAAGGTTAAGTGAAATAAAACACAGATGAAGCTATGATTTCAATGAAACTTTTATTTCATTATAATACTTGGATCTATACGAAATGCAACGTCATTTAAATGACCGCCTCTGAGTTGGTTGCAGCAGTGGATCCTTCTGAGTTAGTTTTCGACCAATTTTTCGCACATTTAGGGCGTTATCTCGGCGATAACTTGACCAATGTTGGTTTTCAAATAAGCACCGTCTTTGACGTAGCTCCACAAGAAAAGGTCTAACAGCGTCAAATCACATGATCTTGGTGACCAATTGACATCACCAAAAACGTGAAATTACGCATTCTGGAAACTTCTCATGCAACACGCAGCCACAATCGGTGGTGTTGTGTGGCTCGTGAGTCTTGTTGAATTTCGTCCAGTTCATAATCTTAATTTGCAGGCCAAAAAAGTTGGTTATCATACAACCATAGCCTTTTAGATTATCCGCCACATTTTCACCAACAGAAGGGATATTTTCAGCTGTGCGTACATTTCTATGGTGCACAGGCCTAACCACATCTGTAACGCTTCTAGTTTCTTCAAATTTCTTTATAATCTTGCCAATTCCTTGCACAGTAGATCGATTATTACGAAAAGTGCCCACTGTTCAATCACCACATTTGTATTAAGTTTTATCTATATCTATATTTTTACGCCTTCTTCGGTTGTTAAACGATCCATATTCACAATTGGCAAATCTTTCACTATATAAATAACACTTCAGATGACTGGTATTTAACTGCTGACAGCATTGCCAGATGGGTGGTTTTGAAATCACTAAATGTATAGCCTTATATTTCAAAGTCAATATTTTACAAAAAAAAAAAACAAAATTGTATTAAAATCTTCTCAAAGATAGTAAGATATAGTGCAGTTGGGTTTCGCTAAATCTCCCTTTGAGGCATCCAAAATAGACAATTGAAAAGAGAAAATTCGTATCATATTTTATAATTTATCTTCGCTAAATGCGAAAACGCAACCCAAACGGCCAATAATTTTAATAATATTTATGGCCCTAATAGTCAACCATGCTTAAATTTGATGTCAAAGATGGGTTACGCACTTGAAGACCAATTGCCGAAATTATCGATAGAATGGTTCAAATCTTCAAGTTGGATCGTTATGTAAGCACTCTTTCGATTGGCCAGGCGCTAAGCATTGCAAAAATAAAAAAAAAGTTTGGAATGCCACACGAGTTAACGCAAAACAATCTTCATGGACCGAATTGGCATCTGAAAGTAATTGCTGAATCGTTGGCGGTGCTGAAAAGTGGACAATGTCAAGTAAAAATGTTCATAGTTGAATTGTGGCGAGTCCATTCAAACAGTGACCAAGCTAAGAGTGACAAAAAGTTTCACTGTGAGTGTAGTAGCAGTGCCAGAGAATCATCTATGAGTTGTAGATGCTCTTATCCATCGATCTTATACTCCGGACATGGCACGAAGTGATTATCACTTATTGCTGTCTATGGCAAGTAATTTTGATGGCAAACCTCATAGAAAGTTTTCGAAAATCGACATACCTACAGGGTTTCTATGAGAAAGACAATTAAATCATACGTGTTATAAATGGAATAATAAATCGAATCATAAATCGAGTATATGAAACATCCTTTTTACAACACTTTATATAAATTAGCTAAATTTTGAGAACTTAAAAAGGTGATGAAGTTTAAAACACATATGGAGTTGCTCTAATTTTTAGGAAGAAGTTTTAAGATTACAACAATATAAGCTCTAATTGGATTATTAGTTCTAATTGATATCATCAAAAAGACATTTAAGAAATTAAGCTTAATTGATTTTTGGTCTTGCTGCGCTTTTAGGTAAGACAGTCACTTGATATTGAAAAACATCAATTAAGCTTAATTTCTGAAACGTCTTTTAGAGTATATCAGTTAGATATTCAGTTAGATACTCAAAAAGACGTTGCAGAAATTAAGCTTGATTGATGTTTTTCAATATCAAGTGACTGTCTTACCTAAAAGTGCAGCAAGACCAAAAATATGCTTTTGAATTTTGATATCACATAACATTTGACGGAGTTGTTATAGCAAGAACACCTTGGTTTAGCGAGTTGTGTGACAAGCAGTTCCCTCTAGTCGTTAACAACCTTTTATCAACCCCTTATAAATGTTCGCGGTCATCGTCGAAGCGATCACGTTTTTGAAGAAAGATGAACCAATGCTTCCACAAGCCAATAAACTCCATCATAGCGTTGTTTTGAATCAGTTTAGGTTGCTCCTTAAGATAAATAAGTCAATTTTTCTTAATGACATAGTCATTAACGCATAGTTTAAGAAAATTTAAGCCGAAAACAATGGATCTTCTTCGAAGTTTTCAAGAGTTCTCATACTAAAATGATCGCGATTCGAAATGTTGACCAATTTCAATTCTTGCACAAGCTGTTCAACTAAAATCCCTACGTTAAATACGCAAACTTGTTGCATTTCACAAATAGCTGAAAATTATTGCTAAAGCGCCAAAAAAGAATCGCCAAAACTCAAATGTGTTTACAACTCGGAAACGAAGTGTCTAATTGCCTATATTGTACTGTACCCTTTATGATCCTTTACATCCTTCAAATCACACCATCCCTAAGATGAATTTCACTCAACTTGTGTATGAGTGAATATGAATATTATGCATGAATATGTCTATGCTAATGCTACCGAATGTGAAATTAGGACATAAGAAAATAGGATTAAGAATACCGTTATATTTAAATATAAGCCGACGAAATTTGGAAATAAAATCAATTATTAAGCACACTTTTACCGATTTATTTGGCTTGGCTTTTGTGTGTGAATATGCATGATTTTGTGCCAAATAATCGTCATATGCGAGAAGTATTGATTTTCTTTTTTCAATCGAAAAAAGCGGTAGCTGAAGCTCATCGAGAGCTTCAAAACGTTTACGAAGATGCTGCTTTAAGTGAAGCAATGCGTCGAAGTTGGTTCGGTGATTTCGATGCTGACGACCGTTCGCCCGAAGGAAGACGAAAAACCTTCGAAGAGACTGAATGGATGGCATTGCTTGATGGGAATCTATGTCAAACGAAGGCAGGGGTTGCTTCAGTATTAAAAGTTACCCGCCAAGCCATTTCCAATTGATTGCATGCGTTGGGAATGATTTAAAACAAGGAACTCAGATCGCCTGTGTGAGCCGAGCTCTGTGCGAGAAACGACTACTATACGCGGAGAGGCACGAGAAAGTAATTATTCAGCATGACAACGCTCTATCATTTATTATTCAGCATGACAACCTATCTGGAAACGCTGAAATGGGAAGTCTTACCCCATCCGCCATATTCTCCAGATATTGCGCCGTCCTATTATTACTTGTTCCATTCGATGATACACGGTCTGGCTGACCAGCAGTTCCACTCGTATGACATTCTTGAATGGCTAGATTCAAATATGTAGCCTCAAAAGATGGACAGTTTTACCGCGATGGAATTCGAGCTTTGCCAGGAAGATGGGCAATGCTGTCAATGAATCATTTATTATTTTATTTATTTTTTTTTTTTTTTTTTTTTTTTGAGATTTTGTTGAATTCGGATTGATGAAATCATTCGGTATAACTCTTCATTATAATACAGATATACACATGATTAAAAAAACGGAGTGTTCAATCTCAAAAATTCATAATTTGAGCATACGCCTCCGTTGGAAATAAACAAAATTTCCTCCTTCAGAGCAATACAAATATTTGCCTTCAACTGCTTACATTGCTCGAGCGTAAGCACATACATGTATCACACACACGTTCCCTCTAATTCCCAAATCTCAAGTGCCTCACATTTCTATTTTCGTTTTTGAATTTGTATAGAAAAGATACTAAACAATACAAAACCTTCTCATTTAAGAACTTTTCAATGCCAAAATTATATCAGAAGTTACAATTTGTACTTAACGCCTCAATGTTTGCCTAATAATTCATATGTAACATGTAATGGAGGGGGATAGGGAGGCACCCAACACAATGGGAATGAATTTCTAGACTGTCTTTCCAAAAATTTCACTTGTAATGATTTCATTCGAAGCAACTTTCCTTCGAAAAAGTTTTCTTCTCTAAAGAACTCATCATTATATACGAAAGTATTTAAAAAGTAAAATAGAACTTGCAATTCAATGGCCCAGTTTTGTGTAATTTTTGGTACATCTCTTGAGGAAGGGGAGGGTGAGGCATCTCCTTCGTATAGTCTATTAAATGTTTGCATAAAACTCAAGTGTCTGCAGAAGGGGATTTTACTTTTGTGTGATCCTCTTAAGTTATTAATGTAATTTTTAAATAATCCCTGCAGATATTTCTCAAAAAGAGTTGTTGAAAATACAAACAATTGAGAAGAAAAGTATACATTATGAGTACAAAGCAGAGTTGAAACAACCCTTGCAAATGACCATCCCTTATGAAATGAATGAAATGAATTGTTGAAGGAGGATTCTCAAATTATTAAAGTAAAAATTTAATCTTTTATGTTATGTTGTTTCAAATTAAAATCTTTAATCCATTTTAGATTGTTTTTGAACGGGGCATTATTTTTGTTTCATAGTGGTTTCTACTTTTATTTATTTCTGTTTTTTTGTTTGTTTTTGGGAGAGGAGTCTTGTTAAGAGCCGAAAAGTAAACCCTAATGTATTTGACCTTATTGAAGCTTATAAGAGCGACTCTAGAACTGGCAAATCTTTAATTGGCCATATATTCACACACAGACACAAACAGATTTACACATAACATCTTTTCGTTAAGGATAAAGCTGTGTTATACAGTCTGATGGGACAGAAATTGTGAGAAATCATAACCGACTTTGGTACTCTAGGGAAACTTATACGGCTTTGTTGGCTAACACTGACTAATAAGAAATAATTATTATTAATATGAGTAATGATAATGCTGATGGATTTTCCACCGAATGCGGCATTACCATGCCACTTCTTCAACTTACTTCTATTGATGATTATAAGGAAAGCTGCGGTAGAGAAGAGACTGGTATCATCTACAATACGAGTAAAAGCCAGAAAATGAAACGCCCGATCAGTAGGTACAAACCTATTTTACTAACTTGGTTCAAGTCCATGGTATTTACTATTTATTTGCTATATGAAACCAAAGTGTGCTTTCAGGCATAATATAAATCTTTTCCTCAACCATTGGAGAGGTTTAGTTTAGTAGAGTATATAGGTATTCCCATTTATGCTATGCTCACATCATTGTCCAAAAATCGTGAAATGTTACTGCAGCCATTCCACAGCTTGGACAGCAAGCTGCCAACAAAGTAATTTGCTCTCTTTGGAAAGTTGCATGAATGTTAATAATTATAACTTTGGAGTGCAGGGTTTAATCCAATTAAATGAATTATATTGCCAGCAAATAGATGGTACTATGGGCTTAACAAATGATTTAATGGCAAAGTCCTCTTTCGATAAACGAAAATCCAACTGTAGCAAATACTAATGCTGACTCTCTTGATTATAGTGCTGAGTTCAGTATTATAGTCGAAGAGGTTAAATTATTTACTAGATAAGCCATCTCCCTCTCTGGTCTCCAAAAGATACAATTTCCTACTGGCAGGCTCAAGGTGATTTTTCTTATTTGCTGAAGTTTGATATTATTTTTTACTATTTACCGTTTACCAATCATATGAAGTCATATGAAGTCAATGGCAATTATGGCACCATTGCATGCTTTCAGGCATAATATAAATCTTCGATCAAGAATTCGACACATTTGGTTTATTTGAACCCAGGAAAAGTATCTAAGGTGAGCGATTATAGTACAAGAGGATGAATCTGTATGGGGAGTTTCCGATAGAAAGTATTCTACAAAGTAAAGAATCCCCTTACCGTTAATGGATTGCATCACTGCCATATCAATCATAAACTGTACACCGATATCGACGTGGTTAAGTGCAGCGAAATACAGCATTTGTCTTGGCTTATTGTGCGGATGAACAAAAACGCCTTAGCAAAAAATGTTTACGACTGCGAGCTCGATGGATGTTGCAGAAGCAGGTGACCGAAACTCGATTGGTAGGACCAGGCTTTTGTATCATTGTCGAAACTTAGAGTGGCTGAATGGGAAAGTAGTGAGAAGCTGAACGAACTTGGAATTTTGTTCTTTATGACTATGCTTTGTAACCGCCTATATGACTCATTCCTTGGTCATTATATTAAAATTTTTCTGGGAGATTTTAATGTCAATATATGAAGGACGAATGTCTCGGTCCAATAGTCGCTAAATTAGGTCTGCTATATAAAGAAGGAAAGTGACAGGTAAGATATCTTTCTAGATGAGAGAGACATTTGCGAGAAGAACAGGGGGGATAACAGATTCAGAGTATGACCATTTCTTTACACTACAAACCAATGTATGAGCTGATCTCTGCAGCAATCGAAGAATTTAAAGTAGTAAAATTCAGCATTTGCATTAGCTGTTAATAAAAATGCTCAGGTAAAGAAAATATTTGACAATAAATTCGAAAGTGGACGTAGGAAAAGAACAAAGATTTTTTTTTTTTTTTTTTGAAAATTTCATGTGATGTAAATTTTATCGAATACATAGAAGAAGTGACGGGGATCGAAATGCTTGGAATCGGTTTTCACTTTGTTCCACTTTGAATTTGTTTTGATGACTGAAGTAAACATGTATTTTGCTGTTTTATGTTATTTCTTTTAACTGTAACTTGAAAACAGATTCTCTGACATCTTGCATAAATGCTTCTCACATTTGAAGAGCTTACACGCACCCTATTTTTAGACTCACTCAGAGAGACATACAATTTAACGACGGTTCTGAATGTCACAGCATTTACCATACTTGTCGGTAACTTAACTGCTCAAAGTGTTGTAGTGGAGTTCTAATAAAATTCATTCAGATCGAAATCTATTAATCGAAATAGAATATCCAAATCCCTAGTGAGAATCAAATATGTCAATTGTACGTAGATCAACTATAAATTGTACATTCTTTGGAAAAAACTATAGTTCGTAAAATATTCAAATTGATCAGGCAACTCTAATTTTTACTCCGAAATAGTGAGTATGCGATCACACTTCTAGGGCTCAACTTAAAGCCTCGTTTCATGGAAAGTAAAATCCGTTATCCACTCCCTTTTTAAATCTATCTTTGCATCGGCAGCAAAGTAAGTCATTCCAAAAATAATCTATAACAAGTGTTTAAATCCCAAGTGCTCAGTAAATTTTACTACTCTCTACGGATTTGCTAAAAAGCTAAAAGTCTTGAACAAAAGGAATTTTTTAAATTTTTTACCATTTTTAATATAAACATTGGTTGTCTATTTAGACCAATATACTTCCACTGCGAAATAGTCTTTTTGATTCCCTGAATTCCAAGTTTAAGATCTGAAACTGCCTAAGGAATTTGAGACAAATTTCCATCAAAGACCAAAAATTTAGCTTTCTACGCCAATATAAATTTGCTAACATTTTTCAGACCAAACAATTTCGCGGAGTTGTGACACCATCTGCGTTCGCCAATATTTCTTTTACTTCACCTGTAATAGCCGATGAGATATTTGACCCAATATCAGGTTGTACAAACGCACAGAAACCAAATGTCACCTAAGACGATGAACCAAAGTCTATCATTGAATTTGCGTAAAATTACTTTCCTAACCTCCAAGCTTAATTGTCGTCTCTGGCTCAACTTATTTATTGACTTACTACTGGTGCCAAAATCTTTGCTTATTTTCACAGAAAATGTGTCAGTCACCAAAAACAAAGAAGAAAGTTTACTTGCGAAGGAAGTAAATTCTCTGAGTCTTCTGTCACCAGAACACCAAATATCATAAACATAACGCAGTAAAGAAAATGCAGAACAAAGCAAGAGCCAAGCTTTGCAGGGGCACAGAGAAACAGCCATCAAGCTATTAGAAGTTCACAAACAAACTTGTAAAAGTACGGTAAAGGTTTGCAAATCACTCCGCCGGCACAAACTCGTGCCGAAGTGCTATAATAAAGTAATAAATAAAAGTACAATATTTGTCAATTTTCAATATACTCGTATACCATTGTAGGGTAAATTATACAGGGTATCCGTCGGGAAGGTATACTACTTTGTTTTGCCGCCATTTTGGTAAACATTAGACTTGACAGTTCATATTTGGTGGTCGTGAAGTAGAGACGTGGCAAATTTTTTATGGAGAAATATTCGATAAACCAACGTGTTTTAATCATTAAAACATTTTATCAAAATCAATCATCGATTACTGTGACGATGAGAAAGTTACGTGAAATTTTTGGTAGAAACAACGTGCCAACAAAACGCACTATTTATCGTGTAGTGAATGATTTTGAAGAAAGAGGGTCTGTAGCTGATAGGGCAAGCATGGACCACAACGTACCGCAAGATCGGCTGAAAACATTACTGGTGCTCAAGAAAGTATTCAAAACAATCCATGCTCAGGACCGTCGTCTTCAAAGAACAACATTGGCCACGATTTTGCACAAGGATTTGCATTTGTTTCCATTTAAGATTCAATTGACACAAGAGCTTCTTCCACAGGACCATTTACGCCGCCTTACATATTCCAATAGGATGTTGCAGCTCGCCCATGACAACCCCGATTTTCATGAAAAAATCATAATGAGTGACGAGGCACATTTTCATTTGAATGGATATGTAAATAAACAGAATAGTCGGCTCTGGGCAATGGAAAACCCTCAAATTATTCATCAGTCACCTTTGCAACCATTAAAAGTGACAGTCTGGTGTGCAATTTGGGCAGGAGGAATCATTGGACCTTACTTCTTTGAAACTGAAAACAGCGTAACGGTAACTGGCAATGGGGCGCGATATCGTGACATGATTGAAAACTTTTTAACGCCACATCTCCATGCTTTGGACTTGGTTAACATGTGGTATCAACAAGGCGGTGCCACATCGCAAACAACCAAGATTACAATGGAATTACTGCGAGACCTCTTTCCACAACAAGTTATTTCAAGAAATGGTGATGTTGATTATTGATATCTGAAAAGCAAGGTTTATGCAAACAAACCGGAAACGCTTGAGCAACTCAAACAAAATATACGTGAGGAAATTAATGAAATATCGCGTGAAATGTATGAGAATGTAATGAAAAACGTGCTCAAAAGGGCTCGCTCGCATTTGTGAGGCTAACAGAGGCGAACATTTATCTGATATTGTATTCCATACATAATTGCCGACATTAAATAAAACATGTATCAATATAAGATCCATTCTCTTTTATTTAATCAAAAATTATAAACAAACAAAGTAGTATACCTTCCCGACGGAAACCCTGTATATAATGTTCAAGCCTAAAATATAAGCTCTTAAATTTGTGCGGAATTTTTAATCATTTGTAATAACAACTTTGTAAGTACTTTCTAAACAAAGACCAATGATAGGATTTCAGAATAAACTTTGCGTTACAAATATGCATTGGTAAAGTAATGTGGGTTTACGCAGAGTGATGATGGAAATGAGGAGAGCTATCTAGTTACTTTTTTCAGCTTATTTGGGGTTCTAAAATATATATCGATGGAACAATAGTATAGGGTGGGCTTAGAGGTAATGATCACATAAAAAAGTCCATGAGTAGCTATCACCAAGCAGGTTGACCAATGTTTTATAGTGTTATAGTTCAATTTCCATGCTACTAAATTTATAGAGGCATTTTAATTTGTATATTTTTTTTAGTAGCCATGGTCCATGTTAAAGTAAATTACTGTCAAATAAATAGGGAATCTTAAAATATTGTTGGAATGGTAAACTGACACCGACTGATTAGCTAGCAAACTGATGGCTCCCGCAGTCCTACTCCAAGTTGATGTTTCCCAATGGTTCGAATTACTTTGAATCAAACAGCAGTGGTATTTTTCTTCAAAAATGTTTGTCTGCACGAATATGTCCATTAGAGTGTTCGCCAGACACATTAAGGTGACTGTATAAGGGATTGAACCCGCGATCATGTGGACGATAGTCGTGTGCAGTAACTATTGTGTCACGGTCGGTCGGTTTAGCACTAACATTTATCTGGGAATCTGCCGTATAACAACGAAAAAAAAAACGAAAAACCCTCTTTGGACTACAAAGCACACAGCGACCCGTATAATTCATTATCTTTGACTGCCAGCTAAATAATTGTTGATTTCAATGCCCCCCTTTGGAGTTAATTGTGGCTTAAGCTACATTAATTAGTTATCTCCTTTTTAAATTTCAATCCTCTGCTTCGCCATTGTTATCGGTTTATAACGACGATGGTAGCTATGAGGGATTGTAATTTTCTCACAACCACTGCGGCCATAAGAAGCCACATGACACCTCTCTCCAACAACATCGCATTCTTAGAGCTCTCTTCTCTTGGACACGTGTCCTTCATACAATAATCTCTGGCATTAGTTGCTACAGTGATAATATGTGTTGACACTCTCTATTTTTCCATATTCCCTCTTTCTTTGTGGCTCTGTGTGTGGAAATGTGTAAATTTTCATTAGTTAAAACCAAAGTTTTTTCCCATAACATTTTCTTTATATGCTGTATGACTTAGGGGGAAGGTTGTGGGAGAGGTGTGTATGTGTGTGTGTGTGTTCTCTGTCGAAGTTATTGTAAAAAGGATGTGTCACTATTTGTTTTGTTTATCCATTTTAATTTGGTCGTCCTGTGGCATTTTCACTGGCATTTGTTTGTTGTTGTTGTCATTGTTTTTTTTAAGGGATTTTATTACATTTTAATGAATTTATGTCTGGTCCATTATAAAATGTTGGTTTGTCCCTCTGTTATTTGTTTTGTTTAATTCAAGAGGGAATTATATTTCACATCAAAAGTTTTGTGTTGTGGCATTGTGGATCATCGGGTGGCGGACAGGAAGGGCGACATGATGAGGAAAAAAAAAGTGAGCGAGAAATAGGTGCTCAGCCGGAGAGAAGCCGTTAAAGATACTCATGCAGGGATCAAAGCTAATGGTAATAAGGAGGAAGGTATCCTCCAAATATTCATTGGAAAACTGTTGGAAATTCCCTTTAAAATATACAAAAATTAAAACAGACATTAAAATTAAAAAATGAAGCCATAAAATGCTAAATAAATTGTCGACTATTTATCATCAATGGCAACTTCTAATTCAGATCCCTTTGTATCAAAGAGTATATATCAAAGTATCCGCAAGGTTATGAGATGTAAATTTTTGATTGGATATTGGTCAACTCAGCAATAATCCACAAGAATGAAATGTTGCCCGCCTCGTAGCAAATTCATCTATAGATCCGTTTGCGAAGTACCCTGAATCGCCCAATAAATCCCGAAATATGTATTAATCTCTCAAATTTATTGTATTGTGTAAAATGACACATTTATGAGTAATCCAAACAACAAAACAATTTTCAAACATATTTTCCGGAAAAGACTTCAGCTCTTTTCGGTTTTATATCTTTTCTTCACGGAAAACGGATGAATGATCAAATTATGAAAACAATTGTCAAACATATTTTCCGAAAAAGACTTCAGCTTTCTTCTATTTTATATCTTTCTTGACGGAAAACGGATGAATAATCAAATCATCAAAACAATTTTCAAACATATTTTTTATATCTTTTCTTGACGGAAAACGGATGAATAATCAAATCATCAAAACAATTTTCAAACATATTTTTTGAAAAAAGACTTCAGCTCCCTTCAATTTTACATCTTCTCTTGACAGAAAACGGGTGAATTATCAAATGATCAAAACAATTGTCAAACATATTTTCCGAAAAAGATTTTAGCTCTCTTCTCTTTTATATCTTCTATTGACTGAAAATGGGTACCTTGAAGTTTCAGAAAGTCAACTGGATCCATATTCGCTGAATACGGTGGTTGATTGATTATATTCAATAATTTTTTTTCTGTCTAGAAATTCGTTATCGTGGTGCGCAGTCCATGAGATTTCTTCGCGGAAATCTGATATTTCTCGACAAATTTGCTCTCTCGAATGTCCCATAACTCCAATAATATTCTTTATTTACCGTCTGATCTGGCAAGAATAATTTAAGAAAACAGTGGCATTACCTCGTGTTTTTGATGAACTTTGACGTAGTTTGGGTCTGGTGGTAAACGATTAAACGTAGCTTTATGCAGGACGAATTGTGCGATCTCTTTAACTTACCTTTGGAAGGGATTGTGGAGGGAGCTGTAGTATGTACGACTGGTATCATCTTCACTAAAGCCCACACATATTGATGATAGTATCAGCAACATCGATGAAAATGTCGCGTCAATAAACAGCGATTGCGTTTGCTGGGTTAAATTGAATAGATAAACTAAGATGCCGGAGCGTGGAAAGTTCGACAGTGAAATCGATGGGGGACGCAGCAGAGGTCTATAAAAATTTCATTGGAAGGATTGGTTTGAATTCTAAAAAGAGCCTGAAGACCAGAGCACTTGAACTAATGTCTGTATGTGGCAGATAATAGATGCATATTTCTGTTTGGACTATAACTATAACTATATAGTTATTTATGGTTTTTATGATATTCCTATAAGTTATTAAAGTAAAGGTATTCTTTTAATCATCAAATTTACATAGGAATAGCTTGTTTTTATCGATGGCTCTTCAATTTTACACTTTATACTTATCATTTTGTCCTTGGCTTACCATCCCTTACCGACGTTATAAGAACCTGGCGTGACATTTTATTTACAACTTATCATCCGTATAAATGTCATCATTTTTGATGAATTTATGTGATATTTTGTAAAACATCACCACAATGACAGCGGCGAGACATAGCATTTTATACTGTGTACAAGTTTGTTGTTCTCTTATTTGCAAATGAAATTGTTCATTTTAATGGATTTAATGTTTGCCACGAAGGTACAGTAATTTAATGACATCGCCCGCTTTTGTGGCTGACAGATGCCACAAGAGGCAGCCTCACTGGCGGCGATGACCGGCTGACAGATAATTGTGATGTGTGACATAATGTGAACCGGAGACTGTTGAATGCCAATGATGGTGGCAACTAGTCATTTAACGAGGCTGGACCTGGTGGAAGATAATGTAATGGCGGTTTAATTTGCATATACTTCGCGGTCCGGCTGAACCAAAGGGAAAAGTTTACGAAGACCGAAGCAAAGTGTGCAAACACTGAATTGAAAACACTTAGGGAAATTTAAGGGGATATCAAATTTAAATTAAAATATATATGTAGATAAGGTAAATTATTTGCAAGGAAAAAACTAATTTTACCTCAGCCAGCTTACCTCATCCTACATACTATTTCAAGCCTTTTCTACTCAGCAATTGCAAGTCGTCGTATTAGAATGTAATCTTCACTTATTGCAACAAAATGACTACATGTAGAAAAATTATTCAAAGCGACCATGAAGTAGACGAAAAACTATGCGGAGAAATATCAAATAAATTCCAAGTAGTCTAGCTTGTTAAATGTTTAATAATGTGCCTGCCACCTATAGACTAATTTTGTAGTTGGATTCATATGGGTACTAGAGCTCCTTTGTATCTATTATGTTATATGATTGACCCTCATTTATGATTCAGATTCTTATCTGCGGTCCAGAAATATGTCGATGATCCTGGATTGTTAACTATTTAGGTTCGGGACGGTAATCATATCAATGCACACACGTATTCATTCGAAAGTTAAAATTGTCGACTTGGGGTCATATCGATAAATCGGCATCACTGACAATTCAGGTTTGAAACGGGGTCTCGATAACTATCAGAAATTCTGCTTGGTCTATACTTCAAAATCCTGACGGCAACTTGAGTTTGTTGCAAAGTGCCGAGTAATCGGGATCGATCCGATGATTCCCAGCTTTGATAGGTCAGAATCATGTGAAATCTGGGAAAGTTCAGATCCGTCGTGGCAACTCGGGTATTTTAGGTTAGTGGTGACATTTCATAATGTGTTCAAAGAATCATTTTTACGATTTTTGGTGACTCGACATCGTGACATTTGGAATATAGGGTCTTCTAAATACCAAGTGCTGTTAGAAGTTATTATTTTATGCTTAGCGCCACCACAGCATAATTCAGATGGAAACAATGTAACCTTCGCTTAGCGGATCTAATTCCGAAATGAAATGGGTAAAAAAGATGAACAGCCACAACTTGCAGGCTGAAGTACGGATGACGAAGGCTAGAATCTTTGGGGAACAGTGCAAATTTCGGATAAACAAAAAAAAGAGACCCTTCAGGAAGTGGAGCCAAGTTTAAATAAAGGGGGCAATGATCTTTGGGCTACAGTTCAAAGTCCTGCCAGTAAAAATATGGAACATTAGGCAGACAGAAGTCCGTAGTCCAAGTAGCGAAAGTGAGAATCGTTGGAGTAGTGAGTGAATTCTGGGCAACGAAAGTGAGAATCAGAAAGTTAGAAAATAAAGAAAATCCGGGTCACCAAGTCTACAAACTTTATGAAATAAGCCAGAATGCAGGTAACAAAGACGAAGAACGTTCCATTAGTTAATAGAGGCCCTGGTAACTAATTTGAGATCCTTCTCCAACTGGCCAAGGTAACGAAGCCGTGATTCACTCGGAAACAGACAAAATTATCAGTAATGGGGATGACAATGTTTGAACCATTACCAATGTCTAGCGACGTTGTAAACAAACCAAAGCCCGAATAACGAAGATGATAATCGTTGGTTAAAAAAGGTAAGCCCAAAATAACGAAAGCAATAATCTCTGTAAAAGACCGAACCGAGAAAAATACCCTTGCAGTATTTTGGAAATGGACCAATATTCATGTAACAAAGATGAAAATATTCCGGAACCAAACCGAGATCCCAGGATCAGGCCCGAAGTCCGTGTTAGCAAATCTGAATATCTTGACAGACAGATTGAATTCCCGGTAACGAATTAGAGAATCATTGGGGAAGCGACCAACGTTTGTGTAACAAAGGCAATGAGTCTTCGTTAAGTTGACCAAAGTTGGTGTAACAAAAATGAATCGTATAAGAAACTATGGGAAAGTAAGCAAAAATTCAGATAACAAAACTACGTAAAGCCTGAAGGGGCGAAACAGCTTATAGACGTGCCTAAGTCAGATATCCGAGAGAGAGAAACTTTGCGAAACAGAGTAAAATGGCCAGAATGAAAGTCTTTGGGATGGAGATGAAGAGGCTTTGGCAAAGAGATCGATGCGCGGGTAAAAAACGGAGAATCATTGGAAGAAAGACCGAAATCCAATGAAAAAAGCCGATTGATCTTTGATGTGCAGACCGGAGTCTAGATGATAAATGGAATCACTTTCGTTACATATTATATATCGAAGTCAAGGGAACAAAGGTGAGGAACTTTTAGTAGAAGGTATCTGAGAATATCATATCGAAATCCGAATAACAAACTAAGATACTGGGTGCCAGAAGCTAAAGTATGCAGAAAATAGACCAAATTTCAAGGCTGAGAAATTTCGCCACCAATCGAACTGCTGGTACCAAACGCGATGAACCTTTGACAAAAAGATCGACTCTGTGGTAAAGATTACGAGACTTTTAGAAATTGATTTTATTCCAGGTAACAAAGACAAGAAATGCTTTGTAACAAAGCTTAGGACACTGTGGAGCGAAGTCCGGGTACTAAAGGGAAAACCATTCAACAAATTGACAGAAGTCTGAGTACCGAAGACGAGGAACAAATAGTCGGAATTTCGGATAAAAGAAGTTAGAACCCCGGGGAAACAGAGAAAATCCATATAAAAAAATCAACGGGGCTTTGTTTTTTTTTGGGATTTTGTTCTTGGGCAAGTCCGCGAATGAAGATAAGACAGAAATCTGAGAAACAAAGGCGCGGAGTTTTTGGAAAATAGGCCGAAGTGCAGATAACGAAGGTTATAATCATTGGCAAATGAACCGAAATACGAAGTAAATAAAGGGGAGAGAGTTTGGTGCAATCAGGCCGAAGTCTGGATCATGTTTGGATTAGTGAACAGATCGAGTTCTGGGTAAGGATTCTGGCAAACGGAGTCGGAGAAAAAAAACTTTGAACCTTTAGGAAACGGGCCAAAGTTGCAATGAAACTTAAAACTATTTCTAGCTTATGTTGCAAAAATATTATTCTGTTTCCCATAATGTTATGTAAGCAGAATTTATAACTCGATACAGCGGTTTCCTGGGGGGTAGGCTTAACACACAAAGGGAATCATTCTTCTCATTCCTATAAATGTTATTTAAATGTGTGAAGTTTTTTAAATTTTAATAGTTTTTATTTATTTTTCAATGGTTGTTTCATTTATACATATACTGATATACATCAAAATTATTTTTGTATGGCGGAAGTGTCCTCAGGAGTTACGAGGAAAACTAAGTCGAATGTATAGAAAGATTTTTACATTTAAATAAGTTTTTCACAGCGAATTTCTGAAATATCTAGCCTTTGTTATCGTTTATCTTAAAACACAATGTTTTGAAGCATAAACCCTTCTTAGGTTGCGTAGGCGGGTCAAAAGTTGTGGTAGTAGTAGCGCTGGTGGTGGTTATTGTTGTAACAGGGTTTGTCAAATTTCTATTACCGCTGTTGCTAAAAACTAAGTCGTGCGAACTTGTACAATTGCAGAGAATATTTCCGAGACCAACTCTTATAAGGGACTCAAATACCTGGGTATTAAATATCCTAGTTGTTGTGGCTTTGGTTGTCCTGGTTTTGGTAGGAGCGCAACCTGTTGCAGTCCCAATCGTTGTTGAGGTGGTCCGGGTGGTAGCGGGTGATGAGCTCATAGACGGTCCATTATAATTCGTGAGCTTAATCTCTTTTTAACCTGCTCCTATGGTGGTGTTGTACAAAGAACCCGCCTGTAGATAGTCTGCAGGCATAAAAAATTCATAGGGACGATTTTACATGAGACTACCAACAAATCACATAAATATCCGCAGGACCATTAAGTTGTCATCATACAATAATATCGAGGATTTGTGACAACTTCACTTCACGGGAAACCCACTGTTTTGTTCGTACAGGGGGAACGTGTAGACCGTCACTGAACATATCTGTGGTCACAACCCGTAACAGCCTAACTCGAGTTAGGACACAATTGAGTTATTAGCACCATCGTATTCAACGTATCTAAATTTATTTGCTCTAAATTTGTCATGTTTGTATCTCTTCTAGGAAGGCAATTAATCCTAAAAAAACCTAATAGCTTAAGTTATTTTTCTAAATGACTGTTTTGGCATAACTGCCTAAGTCAATTTAGGATTACAACAAATATAAACATTATTTTTTCATCATTGCCTAAATCGACTTAAGTCGCTAATCCAAAAAAATAAAGAAACAATTTTATTTTAATAACGTGAGTTAAGTTCTTATTCCGAATTACAATTTCGTTTTTTGATAAACATAAATTGAGTTAAGGTCTTTCTCCAAACTTAAAGTTTTTTATTTAATTTGGAATACTAACCTAACTCAACTTGAACTTTTTGACTTTCTTTCGTTCAACAATTCATAAGAGCCTAAGTGTCTTTTTCGATAATATCTTTCGACTGCGAGAATAAACAACTATTTTTTGTTAACAACTAAGTAAAGAAATTCGTTTCCTTGGAATATGTAGCAAGGTTTTCCAAAAAAACACCTTCTCCTGATTTTCAGTGAAGATTCAAAACTTTAAACTCCTGTGCTGAAAATATTGAAAAACTTAGGCTGTTATGGGTTGTGACCACAGATATAATAAGAGTGAATACGTGCTCTTCTTTCATTGATATTTATGAATGAATCTCGACTTACAAACTGTGGCTGACGGAGTAATCTCATAATTAATGTATATGAATCAACATTATTATGTTGCATTTCTTTCTTCACTCAAAATTCGTTTGCATTTTACTTTCATTTTATGGTTCCAAAATGTCTGTGCTAAGTTTTTACGTGCTTTGGCGTTATTTTATTTGTTTTTTCTTACCAAATAGTTTATTTTCACACAAAAAATAAGACTTTTACGATGATTTTTACGGTTGTTATTAGAGAGACCCGGAGCCGGTGTGTTTGTTTATATTGTGCATTTCCGTTTCCGCATTTGTTTATTTCTGTTTGATGCGTAAGTAAATTAGAATGAGGAAGATATGATAGGAAAATACAATCATATTCCATTGTTGCCACAAAAAAGGTTCAAATTTATTGAATTGTTTATTCTTTAACGTTACACATTTTTTTTTTTTTTGCACTTCCTAGTAAAGTCACGTTGCTGACAAAGCACATGAAAAGTGTGTTCATCGGGCCGGCTGGCCCGATATAATAACTATAACCTTTGCCTAGTCATGAATCAAAATGTTTCCCTTTTTCATTGCTCTTATCCGTTTTTTTTGGCAATCGAAACTCAGCGTTTCGTCTATAGAGATCAGCTAGATGTATTACAATAAGTTAACCTGGAAAAATTTATCTAGTGCCTGCCAGACAAATGAGCCAGGCAGATGGCTGGCCCGATATAATAATTGTAGTATTTACCTTTGCTTTGGGATGAATCAAAATATTTCATTTTTTCACTGCTTTCATCCACTTTCTTTGACAATCGAAACTCAACGGTTTGTCTGTAATGTCTGCTAGATGTATTACAATAAGTTAAGCTGGAAAAATGTATGTAATGGCTGCTAGACAAATGAGTCAGCCAGTTGGCTGGCCCGATATACCTTTACCTTGGCAGGAATTCAAAAGTTTCCCTTTTTCATTGCTTTCATCCGCTCTTTTTGGCAATCGAAACTCAGCGGTTCGTCTATAAGATCTAGATGTATTACGATAACTTAACATGCGAAGATTTCGGTGATTCAAATTATCTAGTGCCTGGCATACAAATGAGTAAATTAAGCCTTGTACTCCCACACTTTTAGTTTATTCAATTTCATTGACTACAATAAAATCTTGCACAAATTAAGCGCTTACCAAAATTTGGCCAGAATGGTGATATCCAAGTATTGTAATGAAATAAAAGTTTCATCGAAATCATAGCTTTATGTGTGTTTTATTTAAATTTTCTTTTCAACCCGCAAAATGGATAATTTTCTTTCATTACAAGAAATAAAGCGATAAATTCTTTTTTGCCAATGCTTGAGAAGGCTGCAGTAATATGGTAAAATCTTTACTATCGAATGCAGAATTGCAGTCAACGAAAAGACGGAACTGAAAACAATATTAATTAATTATTGTGGTTAATTGTTATTATGATTAATGTATTTCTTATAAAATGTTTGTCAAATATAACAAAACTGCAAAATGCTATATTACTATTCAAATTCAACATTACTGAACATCGTAATGCAAAAGTTTATTGTTTAATAGAATAAGCCTGAAGGATGTCTTAATTCTGAAATGAAGTCTTCTTAGGCTTGTGGCAAAAAAAAATTGTCATGATCAGAGACAAAACCGAGAGCGGTTTCGTATTGACATCCCTTCCCATATATTTCAATAAATACTGAATTTAGTCGAAAACAATAATTCATTATTATTCTATGTTATTAATGCTATTTTACTAACCAAATATGGAGCAAAAAGTGTATGTCGTTAGATCAGTTGATTATGCAACACATCGAATACCGATTGCCCAGCTTTGGCTGACTGTCATATAGTGCCGATCCAAATCATCACCAGTTCATCGTTGAGATTCTCTATTTATTCCGACTATATGCTGATACATTCCTTATATTTCCGAGGAAATAAGGAAATTAAGCGAGTCATATATATCGAAGTTGTCCTCCTACTCAAACCCATTCGCTCAAAACCTTCAAAATTTTCCCGGTCGTATCCGGCTAAGAAGAAAGAATAAGAACAAGATCTGACAATGGCACTATACTGTAGTTTAAGATTGCATTAAGATTTGAATACTTATTATGAATTTAAAAAGAAAGATTCAGTAAAGGAAAATGAACAGAAAAAAATATGATCCTACAAATATGGCCACAAAGCTTTTGCTGGGTAACATTTAGCCAGTCATTAACCTCTGTCGAAGACGTCATTGCTTTTCCGTCTAACAGCAGCAACAAAATAATTGCAATACAAAACAATACAACAAATTTACTTGCAATGTTGTAACGATCTGTATGTGTACGTATGTACGTTTAAACTTCTGCCGGCATAGATATTATTGGCATGTAA
The DNA here is from genome assembly GCA_019455685.1 of Philornis downsi. Lineage (NCBI taxonomy): Eukaryota > Metazoa > Arthropoda > Insecta > Diptera > Muscidae > Philornis > Philornis downsi. Next base: position 3,536,459 of record JAHXMU010000009.1, read on the forward strand.
AAAACCATAACCAGAACCCAACTTAACAAACAATCACGTTCATATGAAGTCATCTTAAAGATAATGTAAAGTTTGTTATCAAAAACTACTAAAAATGCTTTAGTAAAATAATATCGGAACATTATAACGTTATAAATAACAAAGACTGCAACGGAACTGAAATTAGTACGCATCTATCTTAAAGACGGTATTAGTGCATCACAATTTTAATTATTAAAATATTGTAGAGTTTCAAAAAAGTATCCGTTTAAGTGCGTATTCCTTGTTGACCTATACGGGGTAACTGTTAACATTGCCTGCATAATGTTTAACCTGTACTGGAAATCATGGCTGTTGGTCTTCCCTTGTGTGGTGATGATAATGGGCCGACCTCAAGACGACGTATTGGGTGGTCTATTGGAAGAAATGCTGGGTAACCAACAAGAAGGTAAGTTGGAATTATTTTAAGGGGGATTTATGAAAGTAGGATTCAAGCAGAGGGCAGAAGATCTTATTTGTTTTTTTGCCTAATACCATGAAATCTCTAAGGGTATATTATTAATTTGGGCGTGAGGATTTCAAATATAGTTTTTGTTTTTTTGACCTCTTTAAATGTTGAACAAGGCTTTTTAATTGCAGTTGTTTTATGTAATATATTCCAATATCCGAAATGAGCCATTACATTATTTGGACTTGCTTTATTTCTTGAGATATTTCCATTTTGGATTTTTTATAGCTGATCTGAAAAAATGGACTCAGCACTCGAAATCGAAATTAGCAAATTTGAAATTAAAGCAACTTTTTTTGGTAAATATTTTCTTTTTTACATTCTACAATGTTTAGTACTTTATCAAAAGGCCAGTGTAATCAGCGAATGCTGTTTATAAATAATCAGAAACTAATTATAGACACTACAAATAAATTTAGTAACAAATTAGTAGTAAATAAGGATAATATGAAAAATTACGATAATATGTAAAAACTCCTCGTAGTCACAGGGGAAAACCTTAGAACTAATATGAAGACCGCCATCGCTGCAATAGATTGGAGTCTACAATAGAATGGGGAAACAGAAATTAGTTAAAGTTAATAGCCAAACCTCACTGAAATACAACATATGTTTAAAGGGCAGATGGAAGCCGTTTACACAGCTTCAAACCCATTTTCAATGCTTTCTATAAATTAGTCAATTCCTTATACTTTTTCATAGTCCAATTCCTACTTGAGGAGCGCTTATATAGTAAAGGGTCACATGTAATCAACATTCAACATCGTATTGCGCGCCACAAAAGACGGATGAATCGATCGATTCGTATAAACCGCTATAAAAGTATGAAAATTATAATTCAATGAAGCCTTTCGTTTTGCTATTATAGCGAGACTTTTGATTTTTTTCCAAATCCGACATTTTTTATGGAATTCAGCTTGAGGGGCATTGAAACATAATTCATTTTGATACACAGACTGAATGTACTAAACACCAGATATGTGTTGAATTGTATTAAATTCAGCGCAATTAAATTGATCCTAAAAATATTTGAGTTATATTAGGAAAGGACGTTCTTCACCAGTTCGAACGAAGTTTCTTAAATTTTACCGACTAGGAATATATGAGTTAAATTAGAAAAATACGTTCTGAACCAGTTCGTTTTCTTAAATTTTACCGACTAGGAATATATGAGCTAGATTGGGAAAATATGTTTTTAACCAGTTTCTTTTCTTAAACTTTGACGACCATTATAAAACTGTATAATGCTTACTGCAACTTAATAAAAAACAAATTTCCTTGCTCTTATAGATAAGACGTGGGAGAGCTTTTCACATTTAGTGAGTTCACACGCTTTCTGTTTTAGACTCACCCAACGGGACATGCATTTTGACGATGATTACGAGTGCGACAGTTTGAGAAGCAAACACATCGAGGCGACCGCGGTTTAAACAATGATAGCTGATTGTATACGGAATAAAACCCGCAATCATGCGAACTATAGTCGTATTTACTAACCATCGCGCTACGATCAGCACTGAAATTTACGAAATAGAATTAACAGAAGAAAAAATTAATTTCGGAAAACCAGCCAATGTGTGTGGAAGTTACCACAACGGGCGCAACTCAAATGACACAAGATATGGCGCGGCAAATTAATAGTCAATTTTCAAGAGAATAAGTTCTTAAATTCTTTATTCGACTTTTTATCTTGTTAACTCCGCATGGTAACTCAAAACAAAGCCACAACTTTTATGCCGATTGTGTCTTTGGCTTGTTCAGCCCATATTCTGGATGGTGGTGTGGTCAGCTTGTCATTAGTCGAGGTCGTACACAGAACGAACAGCACCGCGTTCTCGGTTTAGAGTTCGGACATCCAGGCGGGGAAGTTTTATTAGGTCTCCGGGACGAGACAGGGGATAACTTTCGATATATAATGAATTTACGGGCATTTTGTCATTAAGCTTCGAACATAGGGATGCAAGATGGTATTTCTAGAATTAGCTTTTACTCCTCTGCTCCAACTGAGATGATCACCGCACAAAGAAAGACAGATGATTGACCCAGGGTCATCGCCTTGAAAGTTTTGTTTACTACACATACTAATACGTTTGATCACCGCAAATATACATCCTTACATCGTAGTTCTTATAAAATGTATATGACTGGAGGTTGGCCAATCACCTCCAGGTTGGCCTGAATTAGTCACTGACCATGAAATAAATCACAGAGCAACGTAATCTGAACAATGTGTGACAGCTGAGATTCCAATGAAATGCAAATTTCATGGTACTTTCTCATGTCTTTCAACATCGAGTTGAAAACGCACAAAGTCAGAAAAAAGTGGAAAGGGAGAGTTCGGTTTTCCTGTTTCAATTCTTCAAAACCACGAACTGAAAGTTATCTTCTGAACTAAACACAACTAGTCTTAGGCTCAACCTATGTTGTTATACTTTAAATTTAGAAAATATGCTTCCAGGAACTACTCCTAATAGTTTTTAGTAATGAAGCAAGCCTACCAACTTCTCCATCGGCTATATAATGAAACCTCTTCCCCCATATTTTCAAACCAATGTAGGTTTCACTATTTTTAAATTTAGGAAAAACTTCCAGAAATGGGTTTAGTTCTCTTCCAAATAGTTTCATGTTCACAGTTTGATCGACACTCTCCTTTTCTTACATATTTTCAAACCCTCTATTTTTAGGTATAGGGAAAATGCTTCCAAATACAATTTCAGTAATCTTCTAAATAGAGAAAGCAGATACGAAAGAGATTAACGGGCTGGATATATATCGGAAAATTCTTTCTTTCTGCTGCTAAACAGGTTATATATATCGGAGTATTCGATCTTTTTATTTAGCTTTTCACCCTTCTCTCCTCTTACATCTTTTTTCGGTTCCCCAATTAAATATTCCCATTTAACTTTTTCTCTCTTTTAAGGTGCACATGAGCAAGAAATAGACAACAGAGACGTTGGAGATATAAATGACGCGATATTTAAACAACAATTTGGTAAGTACACATGAATGCTATGAAATTACAATTGGATGATATCTATGCTACTTCTTTATAGTCGACCGGTCATCTAGTTTGGAGGATGTGGGTCTAAGTGAAACCGATGTTGTTCAAGCTCCCGTACAGGCCAATGTTCTGGTTAACGCTCTTACGAATAATGTGCAAGTTGGACGTGCTGGCATTAAAAACCAAGGAGTGAACTTGCAAAGTGGTTAGTATGGCGAGATTTTGATGCAGATATTTTCAAATATGTTTTGAATAATTTATTGTTTGCTTTTAGTGGACAAGTCTGCAAACCTAGAGGGCACTGGTCTAAGAGATATCGACGTTGTTCAGGCTCCTGTATTGGCCAACGTTCCAATCAATGCTTTTAGAAGTAATACACAAGTGGGGCGTAGTCGAGGAGTGAACTCTCAAAGTGGTTAGTTTGACCAGATTTTGTTATAGATATTTTTTGACGTTTCGAATAATTTTCTTTTGCTTCTTAGGTGATCAGTCTTCAAATTTGGAGGGCGTTGGTCTCAGCGACAATCAATCACTTGTTCAATCAGTTGTACCGGCCAATGTCTCTGTCCGCGCTCTTACAAGAAATACACAATTAGGGCGCGGTCGTGATGGCAATGAAAGGGTGAATGCCCAAAAAGGTTGGTATGAGAGGATATGTTGGAAGTTCGGATTGCATTTTCGTTAGTGCAAAGTTTTTCGGTTTTCAAATTTTGTGGGCACTGATCTCAGAGATATCGATGTAGCTTGAATGCTTGCAATCCTAAAGTAGGGCAAGGTTTTTCTTTTATTAGTAGCAAAAATGTTAATTTCTAAAGAGATACCTATGAGGAGAGTTGAGGTAAGTTGAAGATGCCGGAGTTCTTGGATGGTCTGTGATATCGAAAGTATGGAGGCATCTCTTGGATACCCACTTAAATAGCCAGCTGGATGTCAGCCTGTACGATCATGGAGAAAGAGGACCTCTTGGATGAGCTATATTATCGAAAATATGAGAACATCTCTTCGAATTCAATTTGACATGGTCACCTGGCTGGCAGTCTGTGCAGTTATGGATGAAGTGGTCTTGTACGGCCTGTGTCATCAAAGATATGGAATGATCTCTTGGTTGACCGCATGGATGGCCAGTTGTCAGGCGGTTTTTATGAGATATCCAGGATACCGGGAGATGGTTTGGATGGTCAGGGATATCGAATATATCGGAGGGTTTCTCGGATGCCGCTTTGGACAGCCAACTGGCTGACTGACTCCATATGGCTATGATTAATTTGAGTTAGGGTTGTCGACGATATACGATGATCTCCAGCCAGCCAGCCAGCTGGTCACATCACAGTGTTATCATATGACCAGATCGCTGGCAGTCTGCAGGACCACGATTAAGCTGGAATATTTAAGATACCAGAGGATTTTCAAATGATCTGGGTGGGGTTTCGTGTAGCCAGTTAATAAACACCGAAGGAGCTCTTGGATGACCTGGGTTTTTGGAAATATGTGAGGAACCTTTGGTTGGGTTTTTGGATTGGCAGCTGGCATGATCATAACTACTATAGGAATCTAAGACAAATATCAGAAGCTTTATATTCTCAACTACTTTCTCTTATTGTTTTGTCAATTTCAGTCGATCAGAGTTCAAAATTATCGGGTACCAGCATAAGTGAAACAAATTTGGAACAAGCTCCTGTGGAAGCCATGACTCTCATTGATGTTCTGAATAAAAGTCGGCAAATTGTAACAAAAGGTGGTCTCGGTATCGAAAACATGCGGGAGAACAAACAGAAATGTAAGGCCACATAAATTCTATAAGCATAAAGAAAAATTATCTTTTTCTCTTCTTATTTGCAGTTGATCAAAGTTCACAATTGACAGCAATGGGAATAAGTAAATTTAGTGTCGCTAAAGTAGCTACGGCGGTAGGAGCTCCCATTAAATTATTAGACAATAACAGTCAAATAGTTATTGACAAAGCGAGATCTGGAGGTAAACTATTACGTTTATAAAAATTCCAAGTTTTTCACTTTCATTTCTTTTTTCAGGTAGTATAAAAGACATGACCTCAAATTTGCAGGAAAGTAAGTTTACTTAAGCCAACTTGGCTGTATCCCAATTCAAATTAATTCTTTCCAGCCGATCTAAGGGATGATTTGATCAGTGATTCCAAACAAAAGACTGACGTTGCTCAAGTGACACCGATCGTAACGGGGTCGATAGGCTCCAAGCAGACAGCCTCCGATGTTTCTAGCTCGCAGAATGGTTCCAGCTCCGATGTTAGCTCGCAGAAAGGCAAGTTTTGTTGATACCCTTTTCCCTGTAAATTTATTGAAATTTTTGAGTATTAAATATAATTGTAGTGAATGCGGATACTGTAATAAACGGTTTTAACGTACGCAAAAACGAAGTTGCCAGTTTAACGCCTCAAGTGATGACTTTGGCAGGTTTGCCGAAACCACCAATGAAACCACCAACAAAACTTCCTACTGAACCTCCTACTGAACCACCGACAGAGCCACCAAAGCAGGCTCCTACGGAAGCTCCTACTGAACCCCCAACGGAACCTCCC
>JAHXMU010000009.1:3542510-3582164 GCA_019455685.1 Philornis downsi
CCACCAACTGAACCATCAACAGAACCACCCACAGAACCTCCAACAGAGCCACCAACTGAACCACCCACAGAACCTCCCTCTAAACCTCCCACAGAAACTTCAACAGAGCCGTCATCTGAACCACCCATAGAAACACCAGTTGAACTACCCACAGAGCCTGCAACAGTGCTACCAACTGAACCCCTCACAGAGCCTCCAACTGAACTTTTTACAGAACCGCCGGCAAAGTCTCCTACTGAACCACCAACAAAGCAGCCAACTGAACCTCCTACAGAGCCGTCGACAAAACTGCCTACTGAGCCACCAACTAAACCTTCGACAAAATCCCCTACTGAACCTCCAACTAAACCTCCGACAAAACCGCCTACTAAACCAACAACTAAACCTCTGCCAAAACCACCTACAAAATTCCCCACCAGGCGTCCTACGAGAAACCCAACCAGACGTCCCATGAAACATCCAACTAGGCATCCAGTAAAAAAATATCCCACCAAACGTCCCACAAAACCTACAAAACGACCTACAAAACGTCCAACTACTAGATGGCCAAATAAACGACCTACTAAATATCCAACAAAACGGCCTACCAAACGTCCCATTAAGCCCCCCACTAGACCGCCAACAAAACCACCAATAGAGCCCGCTACAAATCCACTCAGTGAACCTCTGACTGAACCACCAACTGTACCGCCAACACAACCTCCCATTGAACCACCAAAAGAACCTCCCACCGAGCCGCCATCTAAACCTTCTACCGAACAACTCACCCCAACGAATGCTCCTATCCAGCCGCTCACAAAGCTACCAACAATATATCCAACGCCGCCTACAACGCCACCTCACCGTTGTTTTCGCAAATACTGTCGCAAATGGAAGAAAATGCGGTACTTCTGTTATTGGTAGACTGTAAATAGGCAACTTCATCTTTTGCTTTTAAGTCGAAAGCTGCAGCCTTCAATGCTTAATAATTTATGCTCAAATTTGTAGAACATTTAAAAAAGGATAGCGTGAAACTCAAATAGGGTGGAAAGTCACAGCCGGATTGCAAAACAATCTTCAATAGAATAGGCAACTATCTTATCAACAGAACATTGTTTTGAACCTCTGACTTTTAATCCATTCAGTCGACATCAAGAGATTCTCATATGAACTATTTTAGGTACAATTGGTGGAATAAGCTAAAGAACGAACGTCTATATTAGACAAAGCCTTTCGGCGAAGCTCTCAATGGTCTGGTAATACATCTTCCAACTAAATCACTGACATCAAATGCAAAGGCTGTTACAATATGCTTCATTCTTGGGAAAAGTCATTCGAATGAAAATACTACTGAGTTGATAATAAATTAACAAAGTAAAACTTTGAATTCTCCAGCCAAACTAACAGCACTATTTCGCACTGTTTGTAGTGGGAACTTTTAAAGAGATTTAGATGGAACACCGAAATGTAACAAATCCGTAAATAAAGTTTGAAATTTTGACTTTCTATGCAATGGCCATCAGAATCTTCTGCATCTGGTCTCAAAACAGATCAATTGCCAACACTTGCAAGAATATAATCTCATGGGGAATATACGACTTTACTGCCAAACAAGCCGCCGATATTTTTTCTAATTGAATCTTCAACCACACACAGCTTTCAAAGTGGAATCCAAAAAATTAACTTTTAATAAGATATCCAGCAGAATATCAGGGAGAACCACAAAATTAAATTCTCGTGACATCCTACCAAACGGTTAATGTGTTCATCTGTATGACAACCATCAGCACCACAGAAAACTTGGAAGCAAAACTCGCCTAAACAAAAATCACTGAGATCCAGAAAGGAAATTTTAGTAAAAAGTTCATTGCATAACCTGCAGTAAAATAACTTTCTAAACTGCGAAGAGAACCTCAAACTAATCCTTAAAGAGACCATTAAACAATTGAATTTAAAGTCGACAACATACTTCTATATTCATCATCCAACTATGGAGGCTACCAACAGATTGCCCAATCCCCGATGCAGTTATAGCTCTACAATAGTTCAGTCACGGAGAATTGAGGACTAAAGCAAAAGAAATATTCGAAAAGTACAGCTAGTGTTTTCTGTCAACAACGATGAATTTGTTTGTTTCAAATTAAATTTGTTTGCCTTCAAAAGGAGGGGAAACGAACCGTCGTACCAAAGAGAATGATGCCAGTACCCAATGTAAGCAGTAAATACTGCTAACCAGCCAATAATATGAACGTTTTCAATATGGGGTAGAAATTAACTACATGTAGAAAAATGTGGAGTCACACTCTCCGAAGCTTTAACGAAGTTACAAACAAGAGACAACTGCATTGCCAAAATTTCACTACGTTGAGCTCTCACTTGAGCTGATATCACCTCAAATAATCGTAGATGGGCCAATGATAAATCTAAACCAACTAATTTTTGATTAAAAATATCAACTTAAACATCAAGAATTAGTTTTAACTCATTAAGTTCTATCGAAATTACAAGCCGAATCCAACAGTGCAATCAATATTTCATTCCACAATATCTCAAACGACCAATTGAAACCGTTACTATAACCTCCTGGCCTGCAGTAAAAACTTTTGCATAACCTTGTAGCGGATTATTGCGATAATCGCATTAAGACAGCAACCTGCGCATAAAAAGAACTTTTGCATGATTTTGTAATGATAACTCCGTTCAATCCATCTTTGGGTAGAAGTTTCGCATAATCGTATAATACAATCCTTTAGCTAAAAATTCCATCAAATTTGGGGACCAGTGTCATGGATATGTTTTATTTTAATATCCTGTTTCAAACCTAAATTACCCGTTAACTTTCAACCGGTCTGTCGGCAGTCGTATCTTCTTCGTAATCTTCTGCCAAAAATGTGAATTTAAATTGCTATCATATCTCACGGACACAGCTTTAACTCGAACTTCTGTTTCAATAACTGCATAAGCTATTAACTTTATCCCTGAAAAAAAAAAAACAACTCAACAAACTATGGAAACTTTGCTCGATCCTTGAACCGAAAAATTGGACGCGTCTTCCGAAAAGAATATGAAGAACAAAATCGAAGTGTTAATTCAGTTAGTATACGAGTATAAGTATTATAGTTTGTAATATTATTAGTAATAAATATTTTTTTAACTTTTTCACTTAATAATAAAGTTCTAAAGACTTCCTTAGTTGAACAATTTTGCGAAACAAAATTTAAAACATTAATAATTTTCGATACTTTTGCGTCTTTCTTAATATTTTATTAAAACGTAAATTGAATAACTTTAGATCTTGGTCAAAAAATTGACGTTAACAAAATTGCCATGTCTTGAATTTGAGATAATAATGAGGGAAAGAGCTCCTCACAGCCATTGAATTTACGTGATTTATTTTTTTAAGCTCTCTGTTTAGTGTTGTGAGAAGCTTTTGGTACACTTATCGAATACTTGACTACCAGAAGTATCCATCTGCTGACCTGCGATCTATTACATTTACGCATTTTTTAATTTTTTACTACTTGGCAAAATAGAAACGCGGTTCCTCGCCTTTTCTTTACACGATAGCAATACCGCTCACTGTAATAAAAGCGGCGACTATCTTAATGTTTTTATACAATTTTTTTGAACCAAACTAAAGTTAGTAAGCATGTGGCATGGCTGCCATTACAGTTATTCTGCGCACTATAACTGGTCGAACGATCAAAAGTGACTTAAGTGAATTCTTATGCAATAGCATCAGTTGGACATCCCAAAGGAGTGTATAGTAAGTGTGGACCACCTTTAAATTCATTCAGCCAATTACGTATATTTACAATACTGGTCCTACTACTATTCAGACTCCTCCCGTTGGAGAGTAATCCTTTACTATCAGGTTGCCGTAACCTGCTGTTTAATGTTGATGCCTGTATATTTATTTGTATTTTATTTGTTTATTTAAGATCGGTTCACTCCATGCTAGGGAAATAATTTTTTATATAAAGCATGGAAAATATAATTAGCTACAATAAGTATGAATAAACAAGAAATGAAAAATACAATAATATTAGGTGCGCAACGAAATTCCCGCTGATTGCCAATAGATGGCGCCAGTCGTAAGTGCTAGTCGATTCAGTCATAGCCTAGAAGTCATGAACCAAGCTTAGGCATATGGTAAAAATACCGCCTCGAGACAATAGTGATTTTCTTTTGACGTCACATCACATTCTTTTGGTTGTGTGAATGTGTATGATTTTGTGCTAAATAATCGTCATATGCGGGAAGTATTGATTTTATTCTTTCAATCGAAGAAAATGGCGGCTAAAGCTTATCGAGAGATTCAAAACGTTTACGGAAATGCTGCTTTAAGTGGAACAACGTATCGAGATTCGCTCCGTCGCGATGGTGATTTTGATCTTGACAACCGTTTGCGTGAAGAAGACGAAAGACACTGAATTGACGGCATTGCTGTCAAACACATGTAGAACTTGTGTCATTATTAGGAGTTATCTGTCCAGCCATTTCCAAGCAATAGTATGCGTTGGGAATGATTCGAAAGCAAGGAACTTGAGTTTCTTATGAGTTCAAACCAAGGAACGTTGAGCGTCGTTTTTTGCCTGTGAACAACTGCTTCCGCGGCAAAAAAGGAAGAGTTTTCTTCATCGGATTACAGCAATCAAAAGAAAGGAAAGTCATGGTTGCTGAGCGGCCATACTCATTCTGGTTATGCTCTGTATTTGGTCGGACCAGGTCGGTGTTATTTACTACGGGCAGTTGAAACCAAAAGAAACTATAACTGGGGATTAGTGACGACTTCTGCGCGAGAAACGTCCACAATACGCGGAGAGACACGAAAAAGTGATTTTTCAGCATGAGAACGCTCGGTCCACCGTTAAAACCTACTTGGAAACGCTGAAATGGGAAGTCTTACCCCATTCGCCATATTTCCCAGATATTGGGCCGTCTGATTATTACTTGTTCCATTGAATGGGATCGGTGTGGCTGACCAACAGTTCCACTCATATGACGACATATAGGAATGACTATATTCGTGGATAATCTCCAAAGATGAACAGTCTTACCGTCACGGAATTCGAGCTTTGCCAGAAGAATGGGAAAAAATAGTAGAATAGTAGTTGGGAAAAATAGTAAAGTTGCATTTTTGTAAAAAAAAAAAAAAAACAGCGAGAACTTAGTTGCTCACCAACAAATTAAATTAAATTATCTGAGATGACAAAATAAGCAAATATTATGGATTTAACAAATATATTGAGATATTTTGAAATTATTAAAATAATATTATGCATGGAGTTTGAAAAAAAAAATTTTTCTGGCATCGATTTAAATTGGCCGTCAAAAGCTGTTATTTGGATATTGTGAGGAAGCTGGTTCCAAAGACGAATTACGCTAACGAAGAAAAAGCCTTCAGATAGTGACTTATGGCAATTTTGTATGAGTTGGCGACCTCTTGAGGACTTGGCAAGTCTAATATGATTAAGTTATTGCGGTCTTCCATGACGTATTATTTTGGGAAGACTTGCTACTCTCCTTATTCTTAAAAGATTCTTAAAAGAAATACCATATTGCGAATTTGCAAAAATCAAAACATGCTCACGACAACGTGCTCGAAATATACTTATATCTACTGATATTGTTGAAGGTCACTTTTAACTTCCTAAACAATTCAGTGCCACAGTTTGAAAAAAGTTCAGGTGCATAAAGGATACGTTTCTGCTAGTAACAATTTAATTCAAGAGGGTGTACATTTTTTGCTCGCGCACAAATTTCGCAGGGCTGCATTTGTATTACTGATAGCAAATGCGATGTAGTCTCTCCAGTTTAGCTTACCAAAACGCCTAAGTTATTAGATTTCGAAACGATTTCAATTGAAATTTTGGCAATAACTATATAGATATTGTATTGAATATTAATGATACGGTCTTTTACCAATGATGAGACATTTCGGTTTTGAGGGATTAAGACTCAAGTCATTAGCTTTAGCCCAAATATTCATATATTATGCAGGTCAAGACATGTAGATTAGTACATTAACAGCATTATTAAAATGAGACTTAATGTAGTTGAGATATACCTGTACATCATCATCATCTTCTTCTTTTTCTTAGGTGGCGACTTGAATTGACATTATTATGTATTGTATGCCGCCTGTAGAAAATGATTCCAAGCGCTTCGATCTTCTGCGCTCCTTCTCCAATTCGTCACACCAATCTTCGACAGTATTTCAAAAGTCTGGTCCCTCCAACGGGGTCTTGGTCGCCCTCTTTTGCGCCTTCCATCGAGTTCGTTGTCGAAAACTTTGGGTGCCGGAGCATTTGGGTCTATCCGCACAACATGATCCAGCCTACGCTGTATATTAATGCGTTTGACCACGCCTATGTCGGCGTATACAGCTTATTGTTTTAATGCGACGCCGATGATGGGTCCATACATCTTCCCTTCGAAAACTGCCAGCACTGATTCATCCGCTTGCGTCTTAACTCAGGATTCTACAGGATAACAAGACAGGTAGAACCAACGTCTGGTACAGTCGGATTTTTGTTTGTCTAAAGAGAGCTTTATCATTGAATCGCATGATTAGCCCATACCAACATTTGTTATCAAGCAATACTCTCCTCTTTATCTCCATGCTGACATCAGTCGTTTTGTTTACAGCGGAACCGAGGTAGATAAGTTCTTCCGCCACTTTAAAATAATAGTTGTCAACGTTCGCACAGTGTCGCAAACGAATAGACTCTTTGCTTGTTGAAACCAATAACTTTGTTTTGTCCTCGTTTACCACCAGACCCATTTCCGCTGCTTCCTTTTCGATGCTTGAGGAGGCTGCAGTAACATCTCGCAGTTTTCATCCACATACATGTGGATATTATAGTTTACAACACGGGAGGGAAGATCATTACAATGCATACTGTATAACAAAAGTTCTAGTATGGACCCTGTAAAACGCCTCTGAATGCAGTGAGGGATTTTGATCTTTGTGTTCCCAAGTTTATGAATTGTGTTCTTGATGAGAGATATAATTTAGTTAGACCAGTAGAATGACAGTTAGACACGTTGATAGTATACCACATATTGCAGTATTCTAGTTGAACGTGTAAAGACAATACCATGATCCACACTGTCGAATGACTTTGAGTGATCCTAAAGTACTAAAATTGATGTTTGATTCCTATCCATATTGTATCTAAAAAAACAGAAAAGAAAAAAAAAAATACACAATCATACTACGTTTCCTCGGAGTTGGAACAGCTCACGTGCTCTTTTTGCTGTTCCATTATATTCTCTGCATTCTATCTTCTCTTAAGAATTTCATATTATTCGTTGTTATGAAACGTCATTCATTCTTTAGTGAATGCATCGCCACAGTCGTTATCAGCTTGAATGAAGAAACTAATGCGGGAGACACGTTTGGAGACGCGTTTAGAAAACGAAATATTATAAAAAGCATTACCTGACACATTAACAACACAAAACACTCAAAGCCCTAATACAGGCAAAATGTTTCTACCAACAATTTTGGCAATTCTCGTTGCTCTAGCAGCAGCCCAAGGCGAGCCAGAAGATTCAACTGGTTCCAGCTCTGAAGAGTCCTCTGAGCAACAACAGTTTTCAATTACTAATATTCGCACGATTCAAAATGAATCCGATGTTGCCTCGACGCAGCAATTGCTGAAGAACTTTAAAGAAGCGGATTATCATGATGACTTACATAGCATGGGAGATCAGTTTGATATTATGGGTGTCAAAAACCATACGAGTAAATATTTTTGCTAAGTAAACAGCAAAATCGCTTAAACCTTTCGATATCTGCTCTTTTAGAACGTTCTACGACAAGTGAGGAAGACATGCGAAATCGTTTGAAGAATCTGGCAGCGACTCCAGATATTGTGACGACTATGGCAGCGTTTATCGAAAAACACACAGATTATCTTCAGGGCGAAAATGTGACAAGAGTAAAGCGTCAAGATGTTGGCGGGCTTTTGGGAGGAGGAGCTAATGGCTTATTAGATGGTGCTACAAATCCTGCCGGTAGTCCGCCTAACACGGATGGCGGTCTTTTGGGAGGCCTTCTAGGTGGTGGTAATTCAAGTGGCCTGCTGGGTGGGGAGGGCGGAGGTTTGCTGGATGGTGTTTCAAATGGCCTACTGGGGAATTTGTTAGGCTTAGGTAATAATGAAGGCCTACTCGCAGGACTTCTAGGCTCTGAAGGTCTGGTCGGAAATCTAGTTGAAAGTTTGTTAGGTAGCGATGTTAAGCAAGGATTGCTGGGTGAATTGTTAGACAATACTGTGGGCAAACTATTGGGAACTAAAGTTTTGGGAAACTTACTGAAAGCGGTGACAGGGTTACTTAAGTCTGTCTTGTCATTATTAAGCAAATTGTTAGGTGTTGGAGTTCCACCTGGTCTCGATTCTCCGGAAATCACAGATGCGCATTCGGGGCTGTTGGAAGTTGTACAAGAACTTCTACAGTTTGTCCAGGAATTGTTAACCGGCAATAACACAACTTCAACTGGAGGGGAAATTTGTTATAATATCGACTGTAAGTCTTAAGATTTTCTTAATTTGCCGAGATCTTCTTTCCCTTCAATGTGGTATGTTCTCTGTTTAGGTGACGGAAACTTAAAGCAGGATTCAAACAAAAATCAGCAAACCAGCCTTATCAACATTAGCCCCAATATATTCCTGGATTTGAATATACTTAGCAGAGTAATACGCACTGGCGGGTCTACAACTGCTCCTAGTGCTTTAAGAAGAATATGCGTGACACCGGGTATGGAAGGCAGCATAACAAAACTCGGTAAGCTCTAGGGAATTTTTAACTTAAATCTTGTGTTCAATCTTGTTCTCTTAATTTCCAAATAGTTGTGGGCGATACTACCATTAAAAGAGATAAAAACGGCTCTTTCAGTTTGATAAATGTAAATCCCACCATTGGTATAAATCTTAATTTATTAAGTAAGATCATTGACATACTGGGCAAATCATCTAGTGGCGGTATTATAGGAGGCACTAATAATCAAATTTGTGTGGATATCAATTGTAAGTGTGTAGAGTTTAACTTAGAATAACCCTATACTAACGTGAAACTGATTCCTTTTTCTATAGCTACTGGCACTTTTACCCCCACAAATAGTCTTATTAATATTAGCCCCCAAATTACTGCCAATTTGAATGTCCTCAGCAAAGTTGTACAAAGCGGAATTCCAAACTTTGGCCATCAAATGCCACCAAAAAGAATATGTTTTGTGCCGGGCTCAAACGGTGAACTAACGCAAATAGGTACGAACCAATATAACGAATTGCTCTAACTGATAATTGCTATAACTCTCCGTTCACTCCCCACCTAAATAGTTGTTAACGGCACTCCCGTAAAAAACAAAAAACCATTCACTCTTCTGAACTTAAACCCCAATGTGGACTTGAATCTCAATGTGCTTAGTCAGGTAATGGAGATAATAAGACCTGGCTCAACTGGCAGCGGAGGTTCAACTGGCGGTAGCACTGGTGGTTCTTCAGGCAACGAAATTTGCTTTGATATACCCATACTATGTAAGTATCAAAAACCTAATATCCTTAATATTCTTTACGTTATTATGACTTTCTTTAGCTCCCGCACCCACAAGTTCTGGTCTCATTAATGTAAGCCCCAATATCGGTATCAATGCCAATATATTGAGTGGTATCTTAAAAACCGGCGGCGGAAAACAAACTTCTGCAGCCACCAGAAGAATTTGTATACCCATGCCAACCGCTCCTTCACCGCCTGCCACGGATAATGATGAGATATGCTTCGACATACCCATACAAAGTAAGTAACCGATCAAATGCGCTCGTAAAATTTATATTACTGTTTCATTCTTTTTTTTTTTTTTTCTTCAGTCTCAGCGCCCTCTAGTTCGGGTCTTATTAATGTGAGTCCTAATATTAATATAAATGCCAATATATTGAGTAAGGAGACCCAATTGGGAGGCAGTCAACAACAGTCGAGTGTGATCACTAAGAGAATATGCATTCCTATACCAAAACCGCCCACAACTCCCAAACCTTCCACACCGCCCACCCCGTCCCCTAAACCAAGCACACGTCCCCCAACATCACCGCCACCAGAGAGACGTTGCTATCGCAAAATCTGTAAAAACTGGCAACATAGTGGAGGCTATAAATGTATCACCAAACCTGAACCGTGTCCGGAATATAAAATCATCTACGAACATTAATTTTAAGATATGATATTACGAACGAATAAATTGAAATAAGAGAAAAAAATTGATTCTGATTCCCTCACTAGATCAATTAAGCTAGCTTTAAAAGCTTTTATTTGTTAATGATTACGTTAGAAAGTATTATATACGAGTATTATAAGGCGAAGTTACAAATACTGTGAACATTTCCGTTTCCTGCGCTACTTCTCAAATTTACAGGGTTTCAGAAAACTGATCCATCCATCGAAGTTTTGATCGCTCACTTAGCGTCGCCCCAAGAGTCGCAGACGTCTGTTGTTAAAAAGTTGTGATTCGTCCCACATTACGGCACGGTTAGAGGGTTCAAAACCGAAAGTTTGTTTTTTTCTGGTTTTTTTAAGTTTATTTTAGCGTTTTTCCGACTAATGTTTTCATTGTCAAGTCCTGGCAACAACGTTTTACACCGAATATTGCATAAATTACAACAACTTTTGCATTATTTCACATAATGGCCTGTAATGAACGGTTACTTTGATTTCCCCAAAATAACCCAAACTTCCATAAAGTTTAAAATTTCAAATTTCATTTAAAGTTTATATCTTTAATGCGCGTAATAAAACACAAAACTTTCAAACTTCAACTCTTAAGTCGTAATCCGTCAAATCATAAATAACCATATTTCTTT
Source organism: Philornis downsi (assembly GCA_019455685.1). Classification (NCBI taxonomy): domain Eukaryota; kingdom Metazoa; phylum Arthropoda; class Insecta; order Diptera; family Muscidae; genus Philornis; species Philornis downsi. Next base: position 3,553,355 of record JAHXMU010000009.1, read on the forward strand.
TCACCTCACGTAGCTTCTCTGCCTGTGGCATCAAAACAACATTTTTGTTCGCTGCCATTGCAAGGAATTTTACTAACCTCAACCTTTGGGGCAATTTGTTTATGTAAATCGAATAAAAAAATATAGTATAATTGGCTTTACATCTCGTTAAATCTCTTAGTTATTGTCTTAAATTCCCTTTGATATTATAATATTACAACATTGGACTGCTCTTCAACGGTCTGGCCTGGTGCTTTAACTCCTCCGGGTCAGACCTAATGCGGTGTGCGGATGTTGCAAATGGGATGAAAGGAAAAGTAACTTGATGATGTTGATACACCTAAAGTTTAAATGATAATTTGTGTTTGGGGATGCGGTCTATAAACATTGTTTATTCGATAAAATGCTATAAAAACATCATCGACACCGGCCGGGGTACTCAGCCTTTTAGGGTGGTTGAAAGGGCCGCGTTACGCGCAATGTGAATGAGTCATGGCTGAGAGAAGATGGTAATGAAACGTAGAAAGACTTATTCGCACTCCCACCTGAGCGTAGCGTAGATGTTAATAATAGGATTGACTGTGAGCATATAATCTAATGTCAGGTTAAGAAGCCATAAATATCACAGGTTGGAAGAAAACAAATGAGTTGTGGGCTGGAACACATTAAAGGGGGGCGCATATCTAAGGATGTTGAAGCTGTTTCTAGTAAAGATAATTTTTGGAAATGTTGAAAAACGTCTATCACTATATAAAACATAAATTAACTGAAATCTTAAATTAAAAAAAATTGTTACTGACACATTTTTTATAAATTTTTGAACTTTTCTAATTAAAAGGATGAGCTTCAGAGATTTTCACTTTCTTGTTGTTCACAAATTTTTGTCATAGAAATTATAGTCACATTATCTGGTTATTTGTTAAGCGCTTGGTTTTTTACATCAAGAAATAAAAAAACAAAAAACATTTATTTGAGCTGACAGCTAAAATTTTCCAATATTTCGCATATTTAGGATGATCCGATACCGGTTAATTACGCACTATTTTGTTTGATTAGTTGTTAGAATTAAGAAGAAAATTCCATTATGCATCTCTCAGGCAACAAGTGGTGATCATTTGGTGGTAGATTCGGACTATATAGTTGATGCGTAACAGCTTCCTAATTAAGCTTCCGGAGCTTCTGGCGAATCAATACCAATGTGTGGGACTTGTCATTGTCCTGATTGAACACAATTTCTATTCTACTCGTATGTCAAAATCAAACGATCCAAAAATGGTTCGAATTAAGAGTTTGGCTTTAAGGGAGCAGATGAATATTTGATGGTATGGAAGCAAAATCGTCCATATCGTATAACTTGATAAGGCCACCGTTTGCGCTAGCTCACTACAATTCGCCCACGGATGTTTTCGCTTGATGTTATCCACTACCTGTAACCATCTTCTTTAGAAATGGGTCGATTTTGTTGCGATTAAGCTGCGATTAGCAAATGGTAATTCGATGCACAAAGTTTTTTTTTACATTAATTCTAGCTTTTTTATACGCATCATTATTCATGTGATTGAAAACGGTTTGGCATTTCCATTCTTCTATCGACACATTCGACGCATATCGGCACCATAAATACTATTCTCATCTTTAGCCGTATGGCTGCGTGTTTTTGGATTCATCGAAAAACTGTCAAAACTATCTGAGTTGTTTTTTCTTAGTACGAATTCCTATCTTTTTAATACCATCCTGCTTAAACCGGTCCATGTTTTACACCGCGAGATGTATAGGGTTATGCATTTAGTGATTTCAAACCCGCCATTCTGGGAAGGAAAGTCAGCTGTTAAATACCTGTCAACTGAAGTGCTATTTATTTGGTGAAAGATCTGCCATTTCACTACAAACATGTTATTCAAACGTGGGCTTTCAATCTGTTTTCCTAATACCATCCATCTTAACTCGGTCCATGTTATAAAGTATGTATAGGGCTATTCATTTAGTGGTTTCAAAACCGTTGGTCTGGCAAGGCTGTCAGCTGTTAAATACCTGTCACCTGAAGTGCTATTTATTTAGTAAAAGATTTGCCACTTCCGAATATGGATCGTTTAACAACCGAAGAATATGTAAAAATAGTTAAATCTTACTGTAAAACTGGTGATTTAAACGTGGGCTTCCAATCGAACAAAATTTTTTTCAGCGATGAAGCTCATATCTTATTCGGTGGTTACGTCAACAAGCGGAATTGGGACTCGAAGATTCTTGGTTCTGGTTGTCATTTACGAATATAAATCGTTTAACAACTGAAGAACGCGTAAAAATAATTAAATCTTACTACAAAAGTGACGATTCGAACGTGGCCTTTCAATCGAACAAAATTTTCTTCAGCGATGAAGCCCATTTCTCGCTCGGTAGTTACGTCAACAAGCAAAACTTGTGCTCGGAGAACCTGGTAACAAAATGAAAATCTAATTTTCGATTTCTGATACGCACGCTATGACTTCCTTTTTTGCACACAGGACAAAATGCGCTCATAAGGGTGATTTTTAGCAACTTTCTTTTTGGCAACATTGTTTTTGGCAGCTCAGCTGTTTTCGTGTTACTGTTCAGTTTGGACTATAGTTTACGTATCGACTTACAAACAAACAACGCTTGCAGATTATTGAATTTTATTATCAAAATTCGTGCTCGGTTAAGAAAGGGCATTTTCCACTTTTTTCATTTTATAGTCAGTTGGGGAGACATTCTGAGGCCGCTATTCGGAATCTTGTGATTAAATTTCGCACCAAATTTACAATATTGGACTTTAAACCACCAACACGCATACGTTGAGTGCGGTCAAAGGGAAATATCGCAGCTGTATCCGCCAGTGTTGTTAAGGACCGTAAATTAGCAATTGAGCCCCTGTTACTCCACTACGTGGAAAATTTCGAGGAAAGATTTGGGTAGAAACCTTCTGAAATACAGCTGGGCCAAGAAATGAAGCCACACGAATTACCACAACGACTACATTTTGGTGAATGGGGGTTGGCAAAGTTGAATGAAAACCTATTTTTTTTATCGGAAAATTGTGTTCAGCGACGAACGTGAGCAAGCAAAATTGCCATAGTTGCTGTAAAGAGCACCCAGAAACATTGTAAGAAAAATACATCGCTTTGTGTGGATTATAGGCCGGTTGAACCGTACTTTTTCAAAGACGACGAAGACAGCGATGTTACTATGAATGGCGAGCGCTACCGTGCGATGATTACAAATTTTTTGTGTGCCAAAACTGGAAGAGCTGGGCTTGGCTAACTTGAGCTTGGTTTCAGAAAGACGTTGCTACAAGCCACACAGCACGCGAAACAATGGTCCAATTGAGATGCAAGTTTGGTGCCATGCAATTGATCGCCTACATTCTGCGATTTAACGCCTTTAGATAATTTTTTGTGGGACTATGTTAAGGCTAATGTCATGCCTTTAATGGTTGACTCACTGGAAGCCAACATTGAAGAATTTAATCGTAAGATATCGGCTGATATGTTGGAGAATGTATGCCAAAATTGGACCCAGCGTGTGAACCATTTGAGGCGTAGCCGAGGTCAACATTTACATGAAACCATCTTTAAAGATTGAACTATGTAGATCGTTTTATCGACTTCAATAAAGATTTTATACATGTTTCCAAATTTTATGTGTTTTTATTAATCAAATCCGAAAGTTCTTAAAAAATCACCCATTTTATATTGCAATCTTCGACCTTCCAATCATTTAGGCAAGTCGTGTTCAAGCGCTGATGCATACCCACTTTCACATTTTTTGTTTTTCTTTGTGCCAAACTGGTGGCGAATAACAAGCAAAACGTATTCTTTTCACGCTCTTGTATCTACGCTATTCATTCCTCGAGGGTAAGTTACACAGGGGGCATTTTTTCTCAAGACAATATGAGACAATTTTTTCTCCAAAAATTAATGTTGCGCGAGACGGGAGCTACAGAAAAAATATTGCTTGACTGTTTAATGAGGAACTGAGTCATCATTCTTTCATCTTCTTCTCTCGTGTTCTCTCATTTCCTTTCCTTTTGCTAATGTTCCATAACATATTTATGAAGTGTAATTAAAAATTAGCGTTAAATGAAACCATCAACCATAAGAATCCTAAAAAAAAAAACGCTATGGAAGACCACGAATCCAAGAGTTTGTATTTATGTGCAGCTTTTTTAGACCTTTGAAACGCCCTCAAAAAAAAAAAAAAAAAAAAAAAAAGAAAAAACAAAAAGTTTTTGTTTAAAGGTGTCGTAATCATAACTTTATTAGGAACACCTATTTGTTAAATAAATATTTCAAAACAGTCTTAAAAGCATAGTCAACCTAAGGCTCTGCCATTAAACTTTTGACGTATTTGCCACGCAGTAAACAAAAAGGACACTTTGGCCAGTTTAAATGTTAATAATCATAGCATCAACCACTGTGTTTTATGATTAATAACGAATGAAAGAAATATAAAAAAAGTAAATAAAATAGGGTGACAGGAAGTGGAAAAGAACAAAATATCTGTATTATATTATTCTGTAAACGCTGGAGTATGGCATGAAAGATAAACCATTGCCGTTTAGGTGTCGCGTCTTTCGAAAGTGAAAAGTTTATTCAAAACGTGCTCAGGATGTGTGATGAGATTTCATGAGTTCATCATTTACCATATATCCGTTTCCTTGCAATGTCACAGGAGATGCATGTAAAACAGAGTCGGATAAAAGTTAAAGTTGGGTGGCAAAGGTATGAAATACAAAAAACAAGAATTTTATGATATTAAGGGATAGATCTACATAGAGAACTAGTATATGGCCGCCACTTTGTGTAAGCAATTTTTCTATTCGGGTTACGATAACATAATAACAATCGGTAATAATAATAATAATATAAGTACTTATAAAATAATGACTACTTTAATGTAGTTAGTAAACGAACATGCTCAAATTAACTATTGCTTCTGGTGAATGAACTTTATGAACTAGATAATTGTTTTCAGCTTATTTATTTTTTTCGTATACGATGTTAATGGACCTCCTTACATATGCTACATGTTTTCCACTTCTTAATCAATAGAATGGCCATAAACGAAACATTGATAACACCCGAGAGCTGTAGTCGAAAGGCAATATTAACACGTTGCCGCAAATGACAACTATAGCCGTCCGATTTTTGACAATATGTTGGTAAAAGACGGCTATAGCCGTCGTACCCATTTTAATCAATAAAAAATAGAACAACGCCACTACGAAGTGTATTGACTGACGATGAGCAAATGACGGTTATAGCAGTCGACAGTTTTTTTTTTTTTTTTTTGAGAAACTATGGCTAAATGTGATAGTTTTCACTTCCAACATACGTTACACTCGATTTCTCGATTTCTACTTTTTCTCATCTTTCTGGCAAACCTCGAACTCCGTCACGGTAAAACTATTCATTTCTTTAGACTATCTAAATCGAATCTAGCCATCCCTTGTCGTCGTACAAGTGGAACTGCTGGTTAGCCAGACCGTGTGCTATCTAGTGGAACAAGTGGTAATCGGATGGCGCAATATCTGGGGAATACGGAGGATGGGGTAAGACTTCCCATTTCGGTGTTTCCAAGTAGGTTTTAACGGGCTTGGTCACGTAGTGCCTTGCGTTGCCATGCTGAAGAATCATGTTTTTGTGCCTTTCGGCGTATTGTGGGCGTTTCTCGCGCAGAGCTCGGCTCAATCGCATTAATTGAAGTCGTTACCAATCCCCAGTGATGGTTTCGCTTGCTTTCAACAGCCTGTAATAAATAACGCCGACCTGATTCCACCAAATACAGAGCACAATTTTCGCAGTGTGAACGTTCGGCCCAAGCGACGGCATGGAAGCACGATCGGGCAATCCCCATGACTTTTTTTCTTTGGATTGCTGTATTGAGTCCATTTTTCATCACCCGTTACAATACGATGAAGAAAACCCTTCCTTTTTTGTCGCTGAAGCAGTTGTTCACAGGTTGTTCAACGTCCCTTGGCTTCAACTCATAAGAAACCCAAGTTCCTTGCATTTAAATCATTCCCAACACATGCAATCGCTTGGAAATGGCTTGGCGGGTAACTCCTAATACTGAAGCAAGCTCTACCTGCGTTTGACACGGATTCCTATTAAGCAATACCGTCAATTCAGTGTTTTCGAAGGTTTTTCGTCTTTCTTCACGCGAACGGCCATTAACATCAAAATCATCGCCTTTAAAGCGAAGGAATTATTCTAGACACGTTGTTTCACCAGCATCTCCGTAAATATTTTGAAGCTCTCGATGAGCTTCGGCCATCGATTTCTTCGATTGAAAGAACATACATACATACATATTCACACAACCAAAAAAATATGACGTCAAAAGAAAATCACTACTGTATGTTTACCAAATGCCTAAGCTTGGCTTATGGCGTTTAGCTTATGGCAGAATCGACTAGCACTTACAGCTGGCGTTATCTATTGGCAAACAGTGGGAACTTAGTTGCGCACCTAATGAATATTAGAACAACTTCTAAAAAAATTACTTTTTTCAAAAATTGCTCATAGTACTAGTATGAGCATGTTTTTTTTCTACTAAACCAGCTTATCCTGATTATGATACTTGGAAGCCTACATCGCCTACAACGTATCGGGTTATCGTCGACAATGGCATATTTCCATATATAACACAGCGATTTTACCCATTTTTCCACAGAAAATTAGTATTTTTTTTTTTTTTTTTTTTTTTTTTTTGGTGTTTTCATAAACCGCGCTTACAATTGATAAAGTCTCTTAAAAATTTTACGATCTAAAATGGCTGCTCCTAATATCTGTACAATATAGCTTTCCCTCACCTAATAAACGTTACGTTAACAAAAAATACTGATAATACCTGTTATTTCACATTTAAGTTCCGTTATTGTATAGTCAAGTTTTTTTCTACTGGACCGATTTCTCCCATATGTGATTCACCATATAGAGAACTCTGTACCAACCCACTGCCCAGCAAGTGGACTTGGCAGTGACGGCCTTCCATCGAACATTTTACACCGAATTAGTCCACTTTTCCTGTAAAAATGGATACATTTATTAGTAATTTTCAATAACCATGTCCGTAATTATGGTAGTTTCTACAAAAATTATATGAGTTATGATGACTTTTTTGCAGTTACGATCAATACCACTTTGTATTGCTTTAAGACAAGGTGTAATCGCTTTTTTAATTGTAATCTGTTTGTAGTAAAGTTGTCAGAAACTTGGCCGACTTTTTTACAACTTAACCTGTCCATGAACATGATTGCCGCATGTCTTCAAAAGATGTAAGACTCGCATCAAAAACAAGAGGTGGACTGGACTTATTCATTTAGGCCGCGACTAGAATAGAAATGAAAAAGAAACGCAAGCGCTTCGGCATTCGTGTTTCTTCTCACTGACCCGACCGACCGTGGTGGGCATACGCGACTATCGTTCGCATAATCCCGGGGTCAATCCCGACACAGCCATCAATCATTTGGATGGCGGTCGACGGTCGGCGGTAGTAGTCGAGTAGTCGGTCAAGTAGTCGACATGTCTTAAATACTTGAAGGACACGATTCATATCTCAACGATATTTTCAAGACAGGAAGGATTAATATCTGCATATTAGTTTTCTGAGAGAGGTCGTTATCATTTTCTGGTTCTGGTATTGGTTTGTAAGCGAGAAAGCACTTGGCGAAAAAGCTGTGATATCTACTACAATTGGAAGGCCGAAAGTAATGAATTGGGATGTGGATTAGTGATTTGCAAAATGTTTACATACCATTTTTCGGTATTAAACAAGGTTGGGTATCACACTTCAAACTAAATGAATCCACAAGGCAACTTGGCCATACCCTGATCAAGACAGCATAATCCACATGGAATATGTGATAATAGATATAATGCCCGCCGCCATTGTTTTAGATGTACATATAGTTCCTAACGCTGAAATAGACCAATCACCACCTCATTGCAATTAAGATCCGAACGATATTAAGAAGATCGAAAACCTTCCGTAACCAAACACGAAGAAGCTACACATCGCGATGGGCTATTTCAATAGACTACCTATATTAGTAAACCACAATTATCTACTTACTCATATGCTATAGTGAAGGCAAAATCTTATTTAATTTCGCATTCGAGTGCTCACATAAAACTGAAATGCTGAAGGATGTCGTGCAGCCTTTTTCCAGTAAATGCTAGAAAGAAAAGGAACCAGAGACAAATTTACATTTTAAAGAAAAGAAATGATCGAGGAGAGATTAAGCAAATGATAAGAAGGGAACACTTTTGTAAATCTTCGATGCCGAAAGTAGAACGATAGTGTAGGCCACACATAACCAAGCCTAAACAAGGTCGTAACAACAATAATACGGATTAAGAACAATATAGACAAAGTTTCCTATGGAGTTATGTAAAATCTATGGCTAACTTATTATATATTTAAGAAGACCGAAGCAAATTTGTATACCATCCATCTCTTCTTCCCTGAAATCATATGAGGAAGATAGTGCGATTCTATCCGGAGGTAAATGGTGTCTTTCGCATAGATCGGATAGGCCCATGAGTGATTTGGTTCCCCTGTTCACAGGCAAATAAAAGATGGAATGCGGAATGTTTGTTGGCGTGGACGGCGATGACGGGATAGTGTCTGATTGGAAGACATGCACTAAGACTAAAGGTTGCGACTAGTGACTTCTGCAGGTGCCGTAGGGATGAAGAGGAGGAGGAGTCTGTAGAACACCTTCTCTGCAATTGTCCCGCCCTGGCAAAAAGGCGGTGATCAACACTGGCCTATTACTTCTTTAGGGACATAGGAGATCTGGATGATTCAACAGGGAAAACTAGGGACATCCGTATCTCTAATTTCCGCGTTATCGCAACGGACTATGCAGTCAAAGTGAGTCTGTCTATTCAGAGTGCCACACCGGACTAACATATCTTTTGATAGAATAAAGATTCTTGACGTTAGGCTTTGCAGAGTTACATAAGTTCCATCAATAAGGCACCCCGGATTATGTTCATCCCACGCCTCCAACACCTTCAATTTGATATTCACTAAGAAATATCTACAAATCTTTGAGACCGCAATAGAACTCGATCGGCAGTGATGTATGACCTGTGTAGGCTCTTGTGTGAGATTCTCGTTGGCTTCTGTAGCATTCGGTACTTTGACAGAATGTTGGAAAGAACCTCTCCGAAGAGGTCGAGACTACTGAATATTTTTTGTGAAAATGGCCTGCGTCACGGAAAGAAAGAGAGAGGTACTTAGAAGAAAGCTTCATGAAAGATTTGGGATCGTTCTTTTTGGTAAAGATCTTGATCCTGATGGGGTTTTGGCGCTTGCCCCCACAGTTCCAATTTTCTTTCGCTCCTTTTTCTTTGGAATGATCAACATATCTTTTTTGCCTTGCTCACCATTTTCATAGATTCTTTATTTTTTTTTAGATTCCATCTTTTGATTTGAACTTCAATCAGGGAGGGCATCAGCCTTTCACACACTAAAGAGGATATTATATGGGATGGGTGAAACACTGATGCCGCAATAGACATGGGTTAGATTCATATTACACTTGAAGGCTTATTGATTCTATGCGGTGGTCTAAGAGAGAAAAGAGTGCTCTCTCTCCACTTAATTTTCCTAGAACCGTTAACAAGCTTCAGGCTTGATCTCACGAAAGATGATGAAAATCATCACCTTGATTCGTTTCAAGATTTTCGGCATAATATTGGTGTTTACGACAGCTTATAAAAAAACAGCCACATGGGCACAAATCGCAGCTTTTCGGGAGCCAATTAACATGATGAAGATGCGCTCAGTCGCTTGCTTAAAGAATTTTAAATCCCAAGATTTCAGCTCTCAATGTTGATCGAAATGGCGTTTCTCATAACTTTATTAGTTGCGAAACCACTCAAAACTGCGCTAATGGTTTGACCTGTGGACGATTATGTTTGAGAAGCCTCAACGTTCATTTAGTCAAATTGACTTTGTAAATGAAGAATCTGAGATATCAGATCGGGATCATGGATCTGCAATTTGTAATATCACAGAGGTTTGTAGTTCTCTACAAGAATAATGCATTTTGATGTAAAAGTATTCGGACCAAGTAAATGAATCCACGGCTGCCAACATTTCTGGCCATTGCTAAAATGGTACACTATAACTTCCAATTCCGGACACAGTAGGAAGTTCGTCTCTTTTGAATGATGGTGGGCAAAATATCAGATATGTGTTGTATTATTAGTTGTATTAGGAGCATGAGCGTTTGTGAGTATATGTGCATGTGTTCAGACAGATGTAAAAAACGTAATGTTTCTTTTTATGAAAATTATAATACGTTTTTTATATTCTCCGTTACACGCATCATCGTTCTTTTTTATGTCACGTCTTTTGTGTTTGTGTGTGTTTTTTTTTTACTAAGAAGTGTAACTAAATTTACAGGTTACATTGGGAAAACAGAAGAGGCCTTTGAAAGCCACAAAGGAAATCAAACACCCACCACCTTTGTTGCCGCTCCCATGGCAAGTTTTTGGTAAATGTGTATGCTGGTCCTGGGGTTTAGCATTGTGTATGTGATCAGGATATAATGAGGGTTGTTTGCGGCTGTTGATTTCTTTGGTTGCAAACGTTTGTTGAGGGTTTTAGAGCTTCTGGAACTGGCTCATTTTTTATTAATACTCCTAGTATGTGCTTCGGGTTTTTTTGTTTTTGAAGCTGTTTTTCCCGTTGTGCTTTGTATCTCTCATTTGATTTCATACTATTTTGTTTTATTTCTCTGTGTAGTTTTTCTATAAATTCTGTAATGATAATTTGCCATAAAAGCCACAAATGTTAAATAAATGCAGCGTAAATGTATGAGGTCTGGTTTAGAGCCTCACTGTGGGGCAACAGCATCATGCTCAGTGCTTTTATAAGGCAGACAAAGTAAGCAGAAATATGTGAATACTGCAAATCCATATAAAATGGACCACAGGGTGTTGTTAATGGTGTTAAGGGAGTCATTTAATATAACATACTGTATGTATTTTAGAAAAAAAAGGAAAGAAATAAATGGGGCCTCATAATGTCCTTTTGTGCATGGGTATGAACTTTGAGCAACACTGTGATATACGAGTATGTGTGATATACGTATATTACTGCTACGTTTTTTGTAAAGGTGGAAGGTTCACAATAATTTTTTAAATGAGGAATTTTTAAAGTCTCACTAGATTTTATTCAGCATCCGGAATGTTCCTCTCCTCAGGACGTGCATTTCAATTATCAATCCGGCCACATGCAGCTTGGAGGAAAATTTTAGAAATTATATCATACTTTTGGGGAAAAAATTTTGATTTCATTAAACTGATTGATACTGAAACATAGATTGTCGTTAATTACGGAAAAAACGTATTTTATAGTTTAAAAAACCTTATTGGCTTCTATGGAATAAGCTATCCGCAAATAGAAATAAAAAGCAATTACGTACTTGAGCTTCGCTATTCCCTTTGCAGGATATGACAAGAGGATGGTTAAACTTTCCATGACATATAGAGGGCCCCCTAAACGCATATGGCAGGTATAACATCATAAACCTTATAGGCTGGTATGTTCTTTTTCTAGACGAGGAAGGAAATTTTGAAAATGATTTTAGACTTTATTAGGCACTGAAATATCTACCGCAACTACAAATTTCGTCACATGCAGTTACAAATTAAGTTTAAGTAACTGAAGCATAATTTTAAGGGCATGCAATTTTTTCCCAGTTCTGCATACTACGATTTGATACGAATGCTTAGTACATATTTTAAATATGACCATAGATTTGCAAAGAGGTTTTTAGCATACAGGACGACTTCGGTGGATTTTTTTTTTGTATGGAAGCCGTTTTATTCGATTTTTTCCAACAGAATGACTCCTGTGGATTTGTCATGATATAAACATTTCTGAAGATTATTGTCTATTTATGCTTTCATACAGAATGATTTCAGTTGACTTTTTTCTAAAAGAATTTTTTTACCCTTCCTAGCAGAAATATTTCTGTCTATTCTACTCAACCGGCAAATTTTGGATGATTCTTCCCAACACAACTAATTTGTCAATTATTCTCTATAAAACCACTTCGGTCGATTCCTCCCTGGATTTTTGGTGATTATTTTTTCTATAATGACTTCAGTGGATTCGTCCATATAGAATACTTTCATTGAATTTTTCTTAGCAGAATAGTTCCAGTCGTTTCTTCTGCGAAAAACGAGTTCATTCAGTTTTTTCTATAACTATATTAAATGATTCTTACCAAGAAAACAATTAAGATCTCTTTCCAACACATTGATCTAGGTCGATACTTACCAGAAGAATGATTACTATGGGGAGAACGATTCCCGCTCGCTTTTTCACAACAGAAAAATTTCTGCGGATTTCGTCTAACTGAAAAATTTTAGTCGACTTTTCGCAATAGAATAGTTTGTAATGTCGTTGGTATTTACTAACAGAATGGTTTTGATTGGTTCTTCAATATGATTCTTTGTATCAAAAAAATCTCAATCGATTCTTCATAACAGAATAATTTTGGTCGACCCTTCCTAGCGGGATGATTTAAGATGGCTCTACCCAACAGAAGGTTCTAGGTTGCCATCTAGCAACAGGACGATTTTAGTGAAGCGAATACTTGGAAGTATTTCGATTTCAGTGAATTGTTCCTAAATTAAAGATTTTGGTCGATTCTTTCTACTTAACATTCCAATTGCTTCCTTCTAACGGAATGATTTCAAACGATACTTTTTAATAAAACTAGCTCTCGATATTTCCTAACATAAGGATTACATTCGTGTCTTATCTAAAGGACAAACCCGGCAGATTCTACATATAAAAAGAATTTTGGTAGATTTTTAGTAGTAGAATACATTACTATGAACTTTTCCAAGCGAAACATTTTGGCCTATAATTTTGAATATATTTAACGAATTCATTCAGTTCTTAATAACGAAATGGTTACAGTCGATTTTGTTGAAGATTTTAATTAATAAAACAATGTGTTTCTTTTCTTCCCAACAGAACGATTTTTGTCGAAACTTATGAATTAAACGATTTCGTTAATCTTGCACAATGGAAAACTTTTAGCAGATTGTTTCATGCTAAACGATGTCAATCATTTCTATCTTATCGAAATGATTGGAATAGAATGAAAGGTTGTTGGTCAGTTCTTTTCAATACTGTGGTTTTAATCTATTCGACCCCACAGAACAATTTTGGTTGATTTTGCCCACCAAAACGACCTTTGTTGATTTTACACTAAAAACCAATTTGAATTCATTCTGCCATACTCGTATATTAAAATGTTATTCCAAGCGGAATTATTTTGGTGGATTTTTTCACATTCGAGGAATTTTGGTCGATTTCGCACAAACAACAAATGTACATAATTCCCAAGGAAGGAATTTTGTCCCATTTATTTTTTTTTTTCTTTTTTGCAAGACTATGATTTCTGTAGACCTGATTCTTCCCAATAGGACAATTTTGATCAAGTCTTTCTCGCAGAAAGATTTCTACCCATTTTCCAAACAAATCGATTTCGTTTTTGGTTAAAAAGATTTCAGCTAAAAACCTCCGTACACGATATCATTTATAGAGAATGGTGGAAGACCCATTTTACATGACCCAGAAAAACTGTAAATATTTTTGGCCACATAAAGTATTTAAAAATGCCATGGCACTAAGCAGAAACAATATCTTGTTCCAATAAAAAATTTACGCAAGATTTCGAAGGTATTTACACATTATAAATTCAAAAGCATTGAACAGGTTTCACACCTCTTTTCTTAAGGCAATGCACGTGATTTTCAATTAAACTCTTTTTGAATGCCCTTCTTTAGTATATTGTTGTTGGAGTAAAATACTCTTTTTAAAAACAGTTATGTCGTGGCCCTTTTAACAAAGTATATTTTACACCATTAAATTCAACACCTACAGGTCCAACTATGTAACAAAAAAATCTCGCTCAGAAAATACGCCACCTCCTAATGGTCTTTTAGTAGGCTCTTAAAGCCTACAGCATTTACTTTTTCCTCGCTCAAACTGATTGTCAAAATAGGGTCGAAGAATTCCCTACACGAAATAGAAATCTATTTCCTGAATCCTAACGGTATGCTATACATATTAATGTTTACAGCTTACGTAGCACAAGTGTGCTACATACAACAATTGTCTACAATTGAAAGTAAACACATTTCTTCTTTTATTATGCAAATATTCAAATCAAATTTAAATTGAAATAGAAAATGGCAACAATACTAAGTACTCGTTGTTGTACTTGTTGTATAGCAAAAATAACGACAGAAAGAAGAAAATAAAAATAGACACAAATTGGATTTTTCTATAGACCGTTCACTTTCAATATTCCTCAACAGCCGAAGAGAGCATGAAAGCTGAAATTGTTGTAAAATCTAGCAAATAGAAAGTGTAAGAAAAAAATACGAAATCCTGGCAGAAAAGGAAATTCAAGCACGCTCAGATGAATAATAGAATAGAATGGCGAAGGAAAAATATTGTCGTTTGTCTGAGACGTGTCTGGCATGAAAAAATGTTAGTTTGCTTCGTTGACTTTGAAGGCTGCACTAGCGCAAGGGTAGTTTTTCCAGCATATGATTTTTTGGGACTTGTTTTTAGTGTAGTCTATTCTTTGGGTCTCGAAATCCTGCAGGAATCTTGTTGTTTCTAAAGCGCCAGTTGCACAAAATTGTTCTCATTTTAATGGATACCGTAAGATATGTAAATTTTGTATATCGTTTTTTATACAGCCTAAAAGTATGTTGTGTGTGTTCTCTCTGTTTGCTCTCTGTTTGCTGCAATAATAAAAAAGCATTAAATATTTCATTGTGCTTTGCCAGACGCTGGATATGTATGATATATATATGGGGCACTTTTTAGAAAATTAGTTTTTATTTGTTGGGAGCACTGTATTAAAATTTATTATGGGTAGTAAAATAGAAGTCATACTGCATATTTTCAGGGGAAATTTGTGTATACTTAACATTAAATTATCGTTTCCTATTACTAGGGAAGACATTTCCAACAACAAAAACAAACTAGTGCCTATGAGAGAGATTCTATAGATCTCACTGTTTGAAAGAGCTCAAAATATCGCACAAAATTTAACTGAAGAGAAAGTGAAGACATACATTGTTTTTCATTGCAGCAGTATTAAAAGCATGTCGAAAGGCATTTCTTATGAATGAGAAATGGGGGAACTTCTCACATTCAGTGAGCTCACAAACATTCTTTTTTTTTTTAAACTCGCTTAACGGAACCTGCAGTTTAACGATGATTCTGAGCGTTACAATTTGAGAAGAATTAATAAGACTTGTCGACTACTCGAAGTGTTCGTCAGACTCATCGAAATGATCGCTGCTCAAATACTGATAGGTAGTTTTATGCGTAGCTAAACACGCACACACAAATGATTGTCACGTGTACTAACTATCCCGCCGTAGTCGGTCGTGCCGAAAGTTAACATTTTTCTTTTTTTATTTGTTCGTTTCATTTCCTTCCCGAAATAAACATTTATTTCGTATGTCGATTCGATCTCCATCAGAAACGAAACTACAAATCAATACCGTATTGTATGAGAATACAGTCAGAACTTAAACCTGCTGTATTTTCGTTTCTTAGCAAACTTGGGAAGAAATAGGGAAACGCAGGAATGTCATCAAATTATATATTTTCAGGAGTACTCCTAAATTAAAATTGTTCGAATAAACCAAAATTTAACGAGAAACCAGTGTAGAAATTTCAGTCAGATGAAATTCGTATAAAATCGTGTGAGGTGTCACAAGGGACATTTATCCATAACTCCAACTAATCTGAATTGAAGTACAATAAAACAATCACAACTGAAACCGCCTGAAGGTATGCGCTTAGAAAAAAGTCTGCTAATTCATGTGTGTTAACACCTTTGGGCGTATCACTGCCGTCTAATTTTATTCAGTTTAGTTCTAAACCACAATTTCATAAAAGATAGTAATTATAACTACATCTTTTAGATTCCTCTTTAAGAAATCATGTGCATTCAATATGTCTTCCAAAGAATTCCTATAGGAAGCAATTTACCCGAAAGCCAGCTGCATCTTTTGAAGGTATGTTTTAATTTTTTGGTTTAAGTTCTATATGCTACATTATTTTCTTTCTTTTTTTTTGACAAAATTTAAATAATTACGTTACATTTTTCGCATCTAAAAAAGCTGCTATTCCTCTCTCTGCAGGTTTTTCTAACATTCGAATTTAAATGAAAAAATTAAGATATGCAAATAAAAAAGACACTCAACAATATTTCACCACCATCTGCCAGCGGCAACAGATATGACTGCAGGTAGGAACAACAACAGGCAATTGGTCTGGGTGGCAAAAGTTGCAACATTTTGACGCAACAAAAGCGTAGCCTCCATCCGGATGTCTTCCTTTGTTTGTATGAACCTTCGTGGTAACTCCCTGAAGTATGCAGTAGAATAAAATTCGTTTCGCATACAAGTAAAAGTTGACAATGTATTGGTTGGGTGGTGATGGTGTTCGTGTTTGTGTTTACAATTCATGACACCTAACAATGTGTGACATTTGTTCCGAAACATTTTTGTTGTTGTGCTGCCTTAAGGTTCACGCTAAATTCACGGTGACGATTGTCACGGCTTTCAAAAAGTTGCTGTGCCGACAAAGGGGGAGAAGAAAATAAACTTTGAAGGTGTCAAGGAAGAGAAATGTAAAGGAAATCCAACTAAAACGGAAGTGTTTAGGACGATGCTGTATTGTTTAAGCTAGTCAATGTTCATCCTTTAAGCGGCCATTTTCCTGGCAAACTATTAACCATTGTCTTACTGTAAGTTCACCCTGTTAACACTGTCTCCTTTCTAAGAGCTAAAACAAATCATTCTATACTTAGGCCACAATTCCACCTATAACGACATTCGGAAGTTTCTAGACTTTCCCTTGCGTTACGCTTAACAGAATATGTTTGAAGAGGGATCAAAAGTTTGAAATTTTATATGTTAAGTTCTTTCGAAGTCAGTAAGAAACCAACAAAAAGGCAAAAAATACCTGTAATATTACATGAATTTGAGGGAAACGGAAATACCTAAGCTAAAGGAGACGTCAGCACACCCAGCCATAGGAGATGGAACTTTGAAGTTGGCATCCACCACCAGACGCGATACCAATAGCTTTTGTGAACACCATCTCATGTTGACATCACACTCTGGGTACCAAACCAGAAAAAATGCTCCCAAACTCCAACTCAATCAACAGCAATTTTATAATACTCCCTTGTATTGTGTTGTGAAGTCAGTTCTTATATGTCAGGTGACAGTTGACAACAAAACCCGTGAAAAAAAAAAACACACACACACACGGGCAACAGTGCGTGTTAAGAAAGCACTACGTGAGCTGCAGAAAACCAGTTCAGACAGTCAGAGCAGACAGTGAAAGTTTCTTCCAACAGTCGACGTACAATATAATAACTCCAAAGAAAACGCAGCGGATGGTAAGTTCATTATACCATGAACTCATAATGAGCATGTGCAGGATCTTAAACAGGATCTGTTTTAATGAACGTAAGTCCGTTGATGGCATCTAAGCGTAATACGTCCTGTGATCAAAACAAAAAAAAGGCGATTCAAATATAATAACTTTTGAAATTCCACAATTTTATAATTTGTTAACCCAACTTTCACATTCACATTAATATCTCTCTAAATTACTTACTCAGACGTCGAATAGAATAGAAATTTGTATCTCATACATGTAGCATACAGAAAATAATTCCAAAAGCTTTCATCTTTCCGTTTGCCGCGTCAGGCTTTGGAGGTATTTTCGAAACGGGGCTTTGATTGATCTCTTCTGCTTCTCTTCATTGTCGAAGGCTTCTCATGAAGGAGTGTTTTACCCATCCGCACAACATGGTCCAGTCAAACAATCGCTGTATTTTGACACACATGTGGGAGTATCGCAGAACAGAAGAATCCACTTAATTCATAACATAGGAATCTACTTTGTACCGCAAGACTGGTGAGATAATTGTCTGACTGATATGTGTTTTGTTCGCCGATAGATGGATTTCTCATTAATTTGCTTCGTAAGTGCCTGTTTGCAAGCAGTACTCCACTTCTAATTTTCAGGGCAATATCATTGGTTTCACTGTTGTCAGAGCCGACTAGAAATCTATTGCTGATACCAAAGTTAAAAGTTCTAGTTTTTTGAGTGCAAGGTCGGTGCAAGGGAAGACAATTTTTTTCGCAATACAATTCGATATCCAGTTTTTTTTTTTACAAAATAACTTTGTTTTGTGCCCGATTACTGCCGGATATAACTTTTATGGTTTCTTCTCAATGCCTGAGAAGACTGGGGTTACATTTCACAGTTTTTAGTCAATAACGCCTATATCATCAGCCTAAACTACAACATCTGCCGTAGTGTGAATATCTATCTGGTCAGTTTAGATTAACCAGAGATTTATTAAGTCCAAAACTGCTGTTATAGAATCTAATCAGGTCTGATAGAATAGGCCGTTGCTTTTCACATACTATGCTCAAGCACTTGTACACTTTTGGATTGCCCCTTTGAAACACGCTCTGTGTTCATGCTCTTAGATTCCAATCATCCGGCGGACATTCGTCGAAGCAAATGGTAGTTAGGAGCTTATCAATTATCATTATCCTCCTCCTTATCTTCAGGCGCAATGCGACATTTTTCATTGCACCGGACTTGCCTTGTACATCGAAAGCGCCATAAGTTTGGCATAGTGCTGCCACAGTAACACCAGGATTTTGGGGATGTTCGCTGCAGAAACTGAAAGAGATTGTTGGAATAGGCTTTGGCGTGCATCTTAACGATCTAGATTTTTTTAGCTAGCTCAATCTTATGATTGTTGTTTCATGTTATGATCAGGAGACTGCCCTGTAGCCTTGTGGGCTTCTTTATGAGGGAAGCCAATTCTAATTGCTACGCTGTTATGCGCCTCGGCGAAAGAAATCTATCTTACTTCATTATTGGAGGTGTATTTAGGCAGACTGTGTATTCACACTGTTGAACTAAGAACTTCTTCTCTTCCTATTTTCACCTTTAAAATCTACCAGGACAATTTTAGTTTCATGATCAACGCAGCGGCCGTATGCTCCCTTTAGGCATCTGTGAAAAGTAAAAACCAATTGAACTTATAGTATCCAGTTATCAGGCGTTGTTTTATGCTTTCCTGACTTTTTTATCAGAATGACATTTTTTAAGTTATTTTCTTTTCTTGAAAGCATACAGTATACACCAAGTTAGCTGTGATATCAAGCAGACATTTCCAATTTTTAAATATTTTTAAATATTTGGTCGGAGTAACAGTCAATTTAGTAATCACCTACAAGGATGACAAGTTTCGGGCTCAGATTCCTTTGTGATTTAATTAATGCTGTTGATACATCTTCAGCTGTATATATATCAAATTACAAGGAAATTATGCATATGTAAATAGATATCACCCGCAAATGTTTAGATTCCGATTCATAGAACTTTTCCCATTACACCAAATTAACAAAAAGATTGGAGAATTGGTTTTCTTCACAAATTCCCCGTTTTCTTCATGGCTGTTTGCATAACAGCCTAAGCTATTTCGACATAATTAATGATCTTAAAGTTAGTTCAAGTAATTTTCATTCCATGCTACACTTTCCTTTCAAACACACTGTATTTGACTGGTTTTGAACACCTTAATGTCAACAGCAATAGAACAATGCGAAGCGCAACAAAAGGAAACTTTAACGTTTGTAATTTCACGCGCGACTTATTCTTTTGGGAGAAATATTTTACATACATGAAATGTTTCATATTTTCAACAATGAATGGATACTCTCTGGTATGAGTGAGCAGTCCCCAGCGTCCTTCCTTCCGTCCGTTCATTCTGTGTTCACCACATGTAAACAATGAAACCAGGATACTGCTCTCATATCACCGTCAGTCTCCATATTGGCCTCTAGGCTCTATTGTAAAAACCTACTGCAGTATTACATTTGGCTTATCCCGATTGTCTGTAGAATACTTTAACGGACTGTTGGTTACCATGTATATAAGAGAGAAAGAAGGATAGATAGGGAACAGTTTTGAGTTAAACACTTTGATAACGCTATTGTTTTTTATTATGATTACACGCTGCAATTTCCGGTTTACTCACACACGCACGTCCTTGCACTCCAGCGGCATAGCAGGCAGTAATGACAATGACAAAGGATACATGATGCAAAGACTGAAAGCAGTGAAAAAGGATAAAGGCACCAACGTTTATACAAGCATAAAGGTAAATTTCTTTGCGCGCTGACACAAAAGTTCAATTGTAATTTGCTTAGAAGATCAAGTTGCGTCTAAAAGTATGCTTTGTCCTGTGCGCACAGAAAGCTCCCGCTTAATAGGCTACACATATCTGTTGTTGCTCAGTTAATTATTTGTTTTTTTCATTTGTTCTTTGGGCATAACTTTGTGCCGCATATAATCAGGCATGAGAATAGAAATAAATAAAATTCCGTATTATCATATGCAGAGAAACAATAACAAAAGGTTTGTCCAAATTAAATCCTAGCTTTAACAATAGCCACTTAGTGCAGCTAAAGTAGCATCTATTCGTAGGTAAAATGTAATAGCTTATATAGGATGTATGCCTCGTGTGTCGCTGCCACCAAACCACTATTCTACAAAAGAAAATTTCTACTTGTGCAAAGATATTGATTTCCATGGACAATACCTTTGTTGAGTTAATATTTTCATGCAGACAAGTTGATTTTCAACAGTTTTTTCTTACTGAATAGCTTTCAAATGCTACGTTACTATTTCTCTAAAGCCCTTCTATTTCTATTGATCTCATGGAAAAGCTTTTTTATTGCTGTATAGAATATTGTAAACGACCGAGATGGTAAATACAGGCGACTATGGTTCGCTTGATCCCAGGCTCAAACCCTGTAATTATTTGAGCGGCGGTCATCTTAAAGTATCTGAAAACCACTTCGAGTAAGTGACAAGCCTCGTAAATGCTTTTCAAACTGTGGCGCTCGGACTGATCGTTAAACTGTAGGTACCATTGAGTAAGTCTAAACACAGAACGCGTGTAAGCTCACTGAATGTGGGAAGCTGTCTCAAGTCCCATTTAAGAGATGTAAGGGAATTTGTTTCTTATTGAACGTCACGAGAAAGCCCTTTCATTTCTATGCTCCTGGGGGACCTTTTACAGTTCATCTATTTCACATATTGGTATCTTTTCTACGTTAATCTTCAATCTCAAACTTTTATACCATACAGAAAATGAATACGACTTGATTACAGAAACTTCTAGTGATCAGCATAGGTTCCTAGTTGAGTCAGTAAATAGAAATTCAAGAAAGTTTATTTGTCGTCAAATATATTTCATTTCTGTAGACTATTTCATGAGAAAGGTCTTTAAGGTCTTCTGTAACAGTAAAAGATATAGGTGGTCTATTCTATTTTTGCAGAAAAGCTCGTGTTATTTTTCCAGCGACAACTACATATTAATACTCACCTATTTCTATAGAAGAACAAAT
The DNA here is from genome assembly GCA_019455685.1 of Philornis downsi. Lineage (NCBI taxonomy): Eukaryota > Metazoa > Arthropoda > Insecta > Diptera > Muscidae > Philornis > Philornis downsi. The sequence continues at coordinate 3,574,876 of JAHXMU010000009.1, forward strand.
ATGGAAGCTGTTCTGTTTCTGCATATTCCACTCATTCTGTAGAAAAGCTGTGACAATATTTTTCCCATTTCCCAAACGGTAATCAGACAGACTATATAATTCTATAGCGGAGCTCATCAGTGAGCTCTTCTATTTGTATATAAAAGTTTACCAGTGGAGTTATTAATTTGATTTCCTACATTCCATTTGACTTTACAACTTTACCTTCATTATCTAACCTGTTTTAAAATCCAAATTTTGAACCAACTGCTTGGAAATTGAAACAAAATTGTAAAACATATAATACATTTTAGCTCTGCCTCACACATCTTTAGCAATTTAACAACTTTGTGTATTTACGCCAGTTTGTAGTCCATGTTCGTTGCCATGACTCTAGTGAGGTTTTGTGCCATACCCAAAGCTCCTTTCGTGCTCGCTTTCATATTCAGGACATAGAGGACAACGACAGCACCAGCAACATTTTGCTGTCTGCCAACAATTGTCATATAAATCTAATTTTTGCACCCATTTCCAATTCACTGAACTCTGCCTGATTCTGATGTTCGACGCTGTGTTCACCCTCCACTCTGACTCGGTGACTCTCCTTACCGGTGTTTGTGTCTCTGGTGGCGATTAATTCTACAAATTTTTTGTGTTGTGTAATGGTATCATTGGCACAAAATTGTGAAAATTTTCGTTAGGATATACTCAGTTTAACATTAAAGTTTTAAAATAGGTAGGGGAGTTGTTTTTAATTATTTCAAATGCACGTTGTCGATTTCTAGGCGCAATGAAGGAATGATTTGTGCATTAATTGGGATAAGTTTGATGAGTTGATATACTCTTAAAATATGAGAAAAATTGGTTAGCTTAGCGGAGGAAATACGCGAAAGTTTGTTAGGACATTTGTCCGTGAGAAACTAATTCACATTGAAAAGTTTTAGTCCTTGTATCTGAGGATAGGTTCGAACTGAAAATGTTCGCTTCTCAACGGTTTCTTTTTATAATTAGCAGTCTTAAGCACTCCGAAATAGGCAGAGCTGATGACAGGAAGATGACAACTCTTCTATAGATAAACTTTCGATGCGGAACCGCATATCGATTTTCAATTTGCTCTTGGGTTCATTTGTGTAGCAGTGAACTCCTCATTTAGTTGCGATCCATTTTCAGAGGATTACGTGTCTAGAATCAACATTCGACTTTTTGTAGTAACTGACCTTTCCTTGACTCGGTAGTTTTTCGGTTTCCCATTTGGGTACTACATTTTGTTGGAGTAATATATTTCCAATATGTCGATCCACCTGCACCCATTCAGTCTATTTATGTGACAGCATAGCTTCGCAACCAGGTTAAATTTTGATTCGGTGTAGAGAAAATTTTGTTTCCAGTAGCCTGGTCGAGGCTACTAAGTTTCCTTCTTACTGAGAGTGCACTACCATGCGATTAACGTGTACGTTAGTATCAACTTTATCCTATTGGTTTGCTGCTAGTGGCTATCCCCGATTTTCGCCTATGTTTGGGGTCAATTGTTCTCCGGTAACTTGCCCACAAGCGATGTGGTTTGTTCGTCCCCTCCTTTGGTTGTACTTTTAAGGATATATTTTGTATCCAGTAACCTAGACGAAGTGGCTTCAAGTTGCAGTAGGTTATCTCCGATTTCAGCCTGTGTTTGGGTTCCATTGCTATCCGGCAAATTTCCCAGAACCGATATGGTTCCTCCCTTTTGGTTGTACTTTTCAGGATATATTTTGTTATCAGTAGGCTGGTCAAAGTGGCTTTAAGTTGCATTCCTACTCAGAGTGCGCCACCATAACATTAACGTATACGTTATTATCGACTTTATCGTTGCGGTTTGCTGTCAGTGGCTATCCTCGATTTCACCCTGTGTTTGGGTTCCATTGCCCTCCAGCAACTTTTTCAAGACCGATATGGTCCGTTTGTCCCCTTCTTTGGTTGTACTTTTCAGGATATATTTTGTTATCAGTAGGCTGGTCGAAGTGGCTTTAAGTTGCATTCCTACTCAGAGTGCGCCACCTATCTCTAGGAAAGGGTAGCATCGCACTGAACAGTTTTCCTTTTTCATGGTAAAGAGACATAATTCGGAATTCTGTCATCTGATGCTCTATCCTTTTGAACGCGTCAAGTTTTGTCAGATCTGTATTGCATTTGATGGGCCTTGTCTATGACTCGCTTTTTCTCTGCTAAGATGTATGACCATGACGTTTTGTAACAAACTGATCGGAATTCCTCATTCTTTAGTAACTTTAGAGGTCTTTCTATGGGGATAAACCAGAAAATTGGAAATTTCATTCTCTTCTATGGGGATCATTGATGTAATTTGCCATTAAGTTTTTGACTTAGCAAATCACTGCTTCTGGTTGTAAGGACCAGGTCATCTTCATCCTGATTCACGAGTAAGATCAAAGCTATCATTCGGATGCAATAATTCAATCTCACTTCTTATTCCGCAGAAGGCAAAATTCACGGACAATAAAATGTCGTTTACTTTATGAGAGGAAAATAGGCGTGGGTCATTCATATTATGATACGTCTCTATCTGAAAAGTATCCGAGATTTATAGACTTTTGTATGGTACCGCTTGCATCTTTCATGTTAACAGTTGTGCTCATCTTGGTATGGGGAGAATACCCATTAATTAAATTGTTACTGTTGTTCATATGGTCATACAGAAATCGGCCTCTGTTACAGATGTAAACAGCACACCTTAAACCCCCGCTTGGCTATGATTGGAGTGGCACAGTTTAGTTAAGAATAGATTTTAGATATTTTACGATACTCTATTCATTGCTCAGGTATTTTCCTATTCGACAAAATCTATATTAGATAAATTGCCTATAGAAAAACTCAGTTCTACATACATTAGCTCCTAACGTTCATTAAGACATACTCGTATGTTTCCAGATTGTCCAAGAAACGAAAGTACTTCAGCAATAATACAATATGAAGCTGAGTTGTTTCTCAGAAAATCGTCAGCCTCCTGAAATAATACTTTAAAAATAGTTACTGTCAATTAAAGACAATTAGTTTGAACTAAAGCAAAAGTAATGGTGCAGTGACAGGACACAACAACAACGCAACTCAAGTATCCGTACTGGTAAATACTAGCGCTGCTACATCCTCAATTTCTCCATCCGACACACCACCGTTCTCTCAATTCCCTCCCTCCCCCTCTCTCACTTGGTCCCTATCTTCCTCGCCTTGCTAGCATTCCTTTTCCGTTCTATTTAATATACCTTTTCTATTATTAAATGTACAACATAATCGTATTAGTAATGTGCAACAACACAGCTTACACACACTAAGCCATTTGTAGCAATTTTCTATTTCTGCTACCGTTTCGTATATCTGAAGGATAGAGACAGTTTGTGTATTGTATGCGTGTAAGAGCTCGTATTTGTGTGCTCTTATTTGTATTTGCGTGTTTGCTGGTATGTGCAGATGATGTCAGAAAGAGTGAGTGTAGGTAACCAATTTAGACATATTTTTTGTCTGAAAACTTTTCTTAAGTGGGATTTTCGACTTGTTACAAACACAAGGCTCTTATATGTTTTATGTCCTTGCCTTGGTGTATTATAATATAAATATGTATGCTTGAATGGCTGTGTGTATGTGTGTGTATGTCTATGAGGCAGTCCTCTAACATGAACTAATGCTAAATGACAGTCTCTGTAATTGTATTAGAGCAAACGCTTGACGATAGCACAAACGGATGAAGAGCGCCACCACGGCGATGATGTTGATGCTACCGATGCTGATGATAATGATGATGATGATGGAACTGCTAGCAAGCCATTGCTGCTGTTGAACAGTTGAAGCTGCTTGTTACTGAACTATTCAATGGACTGGATATTTTAATGGTATCATGTCTTTATGCTATGGTCTTTCCTTGCTGCAGCATTAGAAGTTGTTGCCATGGCTATAATGGCAACAACAAACATGATTAGTGTATGATTCTCTTGTCAGTGTTGGCTTTAGCAGTTGCCAAACGAGAGAAACGTTAATGGTTTTGAAGTACTTAAAGAGGTTCAAACATCTCCGGTGTTAATTGACAAAAATTTTACCATCAATTTACTGTAATCGTAGATTTCTTTGTTGCTACTTTAGCCAGGACAAGATATATGAGACAATTCATTGGACAAATCACATTTTCGTCTTAAGCAATAAATCTTAAATTTATCTTGTTGTGATTTAAAATTTATTACTTAAACAGGAAATTTCAATTGGTTTCTACAATTTTACGGTTATTACAAAGGTAGTCCAAATCTTCAATCTTCTTTTATTTGTAATTTTATAAATTGCATAATTTGTTATAATTAAAGATGTTTCATTGTGTCACTAAGCAGCAGTGTGGAGGATAGCTGGAAATGACAGCAGAAGAAACATTTTTGGTTATATCAGTTGTCAAATGAGAAAATAATTTAAGTCCTTAAAGTACTCTAAGATGTTACAGAATTTATGGTGCACGATTGATAAAGTTGTAGCATCAGCCGGGAGAAAGAAATGTTTTAAGCCGAGTAATAACATTAGAAATTTAAAAAGACACTTTTATAATATTGTTTCTTAAATCCTATATTTTATAACTATAACGAGATTCCACATTCATGACAAAAACGTTAGTGGCAGAAAAGTGTTTTAAACACACATTTTGTTGGAAGATATTTTTCACAAATAGAAGTGTTGTGGAACACAATTAAAGCAAGAAATTGGGTTGGAAGACACATTTCATTTATGAAAGTGTCTCCGAAGACACTTCTTTTTATAAATAAATAAACAGAAATATAGTTTTCATATGAATAAATCTCAAAAAATACATATTTCATCCTATTTCATATCTAAAGTTCAAAAATGTCTTGAAAGCGACTTTCTGTATAGACAAATTATTCCAAATATTTACAATAGAAGTCATCTGGAAATATGCTCCGCATATAGAAAAGTTTCTTCGCTGAAGCTTTTCCCAAAAAATAGTGACTCCGACACTACTTTATATAAAATAGTGTCTTGCAGCACACATTAGACAGAGAAGAGTGCCTCGAAAGACACGTTTCATAAAGAAGAAAGAGACAAGGCAATTTTTGTACAGAAATGCAATTGGCATAAACTCTTTTACATAGAAAAGTAACTGAAAAATAGTTTTGCGCACAGAAAAGTGTCTTGCAGGATCCGTTTTATATAGAAAGATGCCTTAGAGATTACCACATGCACTTAACAATGTCTTACCAGATACCTTTAAAGACAAATGTGTCTTGCAAAACACTTCTGGTATAGAAAAAATTGTTGGAAGACACTTTTTACGGGAGAAAGTGCTTTTTGCTATGCATAGAATATTCTTTTTTTTGAGGAAAATCTTTCGGAACATTCAAAGCTTAGGCAGAGAAAGATATCTTTTAATAAAGTGTAATACATAATATGTTTCGGAAAACATTTTATCTTTCAAGTGGTTTGGAAGAAAAATTGTTTTGTGAAGAGATTACTTACATAGCAAAGTATTTTGGAACTCACAAAAAAATGTCTGAGAACACTCGTTTTGCGTTGTGGCATCTATTGAACGACACTTTTTAGACAGAAATGTGTCTTCACGGACACTTCTTTCATAGTAAAGCGTCTTGGAGAACATTGAAGAAGTATTGAAGGCAAATGTTCATAAAAAATATGTTTTTGAAGGCAGCGTTTATATAAAAGTTTATTTTGAAAGATGTATAAAAAGCAAGACATATGTTTCGAAAGATATTTGTAATAAAGAAATGTGTTTTCTTTTTTGAAGCACATAGAAAATTATCTTGAAAGAAAAAATATCTTTGACCACATTTTTAATACGCACAACTATCGTATGAAACGAAGAACTGTATTTTGTAATACATCTTTTATACCGAAAAGTATGTTGAAAATTACTTTTATGTAGAAATGTGGCTTGGAAGATATTTTTTAGGTAGCAATTTTTTGGCGCGTTTGAATTTGGCAACAGCAAAGATTTGCGGTGTAATACTTGACGTGGATTAAAAGCCATAAAGACACCATTCATGTAGAAAATTTGCCGAATGATAAACTATCAATACATGATAGAATCTTGGATAAACCCGTCTCGGAAGACACTTTTCATAAAGAATTTTTTATTTTATTTCGGAATATGCTTTTCATACTGTCAAATGTCTTGAATGTTGCTGATCATACAGAAAAAGTCCCCGAGGGTTTTACGTGAGTCTTGCCGTGAAAGCCTTACCCACGGTGCGCGACACACTGGGCATATTACAATGCGACTGTCAACGCCCCCCTGGCCCCAAGCAAAATTTGGACTATCTAGGAAAAGGGGCTGGCAATTTCAGTACTACCACAATTGCCATCGAAGACATTGTCATATAGAAAATATGACAAACAATGCACTAAAGGCTGTTTTCTAGGATTTCTCTGTAGAAAGATAACTCAAAAAACTGTTTTTATATAGAAAAGTGTCGTAAACAAACATTTTTTGGTAAACATTCTAGTATAGAGAAGTGGCAGAAGGCAGCTATATAGTAAAGTCTCATATAGAAGGATGTCTTGTGGGACGCGTTTGGTACAGAAAAGTGACGTAGAAAATGGTTTTTATATATATGAATTTGTCTTGCAAGATGTTTTTAACATGGAAAATGTGCTACAAGCCATTGTTTGTTTAGGAAAACATTTTTCAATACACTTTTTATAAATAAAGATGCATTTAAAGTGACATTTGTGGGAATACGCCTTGTGTATGGAAATGTATCTTGAAAGGAACTTTTCTTGCATAATGCATTTCATGTAGAAAAGTGGTTTGACTGTCGCTCAAAGAGTGTCTTGCAAATCTCCCTTCATACGGAAATTTTTACTGGAATAGACTTTCTATAAACGCAAAGTTTTTAGATGTCACTTTTCGTTAGAAATAAATCTTGGAGGACATTTGGCTTAGATATATGACAAGTAAAAGAGATGTTTTGTTAAGAGAATACGTCCAGTAATACATTTTTATATGGACTTCTTGAAGGAAGTGCCATTTTTCTGTACAGCAGTGTTTTGCTTTTTATATAGTAAAAATGTTTAATATTTTCAAAAATCTTGTTGGAGCTGGACGTATTGAAAGTCTCCCTTCATATGGAAACTTTTTTGGAAGAGACTTTCTATAAACGCAAAGTTGATGTCACTTTCCTTTCTTTGAAGAAAACTTGGCTTAGATATAAGCTAAGTACAAGAGACTTTTCGTTAAGAAAATACGCTCAAGAATAGAGTTTCAATATGGATTTCTTGAAAGAAGCATATTTGAAAGAAGCGTGATTTTTATA
>JAHXMU010000009.1:3592164-3684214 GCA_019455685.1 Philornis downsi
ACATTCGGTCCGTTTATACACATTTTATTTTTAGACTCACTCAACGGGACCCAAAACTGGACGACGATTTCGAAAACCATGGTTTGAAAAGTATTTATCAGACTTGTCCATTGTTCGAAGACACATCGAAGTGGCTGCCATTCGAATAATAAAAACTGGCTATAAGTGGGATTGAACCAACGATCATGCGATCGGTCAAAAATTGGAACTGGTAGATGATACAATTAAATAAAGCAAGTGGTGCGTGAGATTCCAAAGAATTTATTATTTTATTTGAAGGACCCAGCAACAACATTCTGTGTTTAATAAGAGAGGTTGCATTTTCAAGTACTTTTGGGGCATAGACGAAACTGAATTTGAACTACGGCACGGGCTATGTTAACTTTGAGGCACTGGTCGCTTGCGGTTTATTGGCATAGATAAGAAAATTCCGTGAGAAAATGTGGTTAAATTACTTGATTTCGGCGGATCAATTTCGGTTTCCAATTGCACCAGAATCCTGTCAGCGAACACAATAACACGTTTTCTATAATCATTTTCCTGCACTTCCTGGCTTATTTTGATTTTGTAAGGATAAAAAAAGTCATTTAGTTGATGTCTGCGAAAGGCTGAGTTCAAGAGCGCGGCACGGAATTGGCTGCCTCGGTTTTTCCGGCACACTCTCACGGGCAGCGGCCATGTTTTCGACAGATTTTGCTAGGAAGGACGGAAAGGATGATTGGGAGGGACAGCGTACGCAATTGCAATTGTTGCTCGGCTCTATAACTTGCCGTTGTGACTTAGTGTCTGAAAAATAAAAATAAACAGAAAAAACAGGAGAAGGTAAAAACTGCTAAAATTTTCTCCTATTTCCCTATTGGACAACTGCTGGGCACCAGGACCGAAGCCTGGAGTAATGCCCAAAAACCTTTGGCACCCGAACCGCAATCGAGGTGCGAGCTTCGGCTATGGTGCCAAGCTAGAAAATACTTAATAGAAATTGGCACATATTTAAAAAAAAGTATTAAATTGTGAAAATAGTGGTTTGAAGAAAACAATATCTTTCACATAGTACAAAAGTTCATATATACAAAAAGTTTAAAAAAATTGTCAGTCTTTGAGCTCTCGGCTTGCAAATAAAGGGCCGTGTACGCAAGCCCTGACAATTTATTTTCGGTTGCCGGATAAAGCCAAGAACCGCTTCTGAAAAACGTTAACTCTCTAAGATACACAAATTTGTACACTCCCCGAAAATAGCGGTTAATCACCAAAACCGTCAAATTTATGTGTTCCCTCGGAGTTGGGTGATAACGGTATTGTTTTATAATATAAAATCATTTTTGAAGAACCTCTACAGGGAAAAATGGTGCAGATATTCCAAAACAATTGCAAAATCAAAAAAATCGCTATGGAAACGACGCGTAAAAACACACATTTAGAAAAAAAAAACACAAAATGAAAAAACTCGCCAAAATTTACATATATTCATATCCCGTATGCGCATCGTCTCATTGTGAAAGTAATTAATTTGATCGGTTTTCAATAGTGTTTGAAGAAAGCCGGCAATTTTAAAGAAATCGTCAAACAAAAAAAATCGCTAAAATGCAATTCCGTCCACTGCACGAAAACTCAGTTATCAATACTAAAAATTTTCAAATTATTGGCCTTTCTAAAACGTATGAAGATTATGTAGCATAAAATACATATAGATTTTCAAATCATCATCAAATGAGGAAAACGAATGCGACCATACGTCGGAAGGAGTGCGTCCAATAGGAAGATAATCAAATTTTTTTTTGATTTTTTCAAAACACAGAAAAGATGACTTCCTTTACTCATTGTAGAAAAATTTGGAAAAATTGCGAAAATGAAAAGAAATTGGTGAAATACAAATATGTGCATACCTTGCAAACGGAGCCTTGTGAAAAGAACTAAATTTTTGTACGTCGTCTTCATGATGACTTTATATACAATGCAGCTCTCTGTGGAAGTTTGACCATATATATAACTGATATGTTTTTTTCAACCATAAATTTGTGTTATTACTTACTCCATCGGATCCATTTCTTTTCATATGTCCCTCACATTATGCTATTCTATGTATGTACATATGATTTCCATAAAAACTAATGAAGTTTCAGGATATCCCTAAACTTTTTGCAATGAAATTTCTCTACCATATCCTATCCTTTTTTCTATATGCTTTAAGTATCTTTAATTATTACCTCATTTTTTCGCCCCCCACTCTCGAGTACATGTCATAGAAAGAAACTATTGCACATGAGACCATATGTTCACCACCTGACATTTTCTAATTTTCCACATGAATACTCAGTGATTTAATGGCAGTTTTCACATAGCCCGAAACAAATCGCTTCAGCCTCTCTGCTGCCAGCTTGCAACGATGTCATATAAAAATCAACACCGCCTCCCTACTACAGGTAAGTAAGAATTTCTCATAAAAAAAAAACCATAAAAGTTGATGTGAGAGTTTTTCTTTTTATTAAAGTTGCAAGTTTCTATTTTATGTCGATATAATTAAGGTAGTGGCGGTCTGTATGTCGAGTATGAAAGTTGCATTGATATAGTTTTACACGAGACTAGAAATTGGAGCCAGGAAATGTGATCATAATTAAGTTAAGTCCTAAAAGTAGACTACATTTTAGCAGTGTTCATAGTAGCCTGGTAATAGACTTTCTGAAAGGAAGCTTTGTTATTTTAATTTAAATAGACAGAGAAAATATGATTTTTTTTGTTGAAGTATACATTATGTAGATTTTTTCAATTCTTTGGGGAGTAATATTTACATGCACTGTTGCATCTACATATGAATCAATGGAGGTCCACAGCAAGGTGGCAAATTAATCAGTTTGACGGTATTGTATGCATTATTCGTATTGTAGGAATATGCATTTTATGAATCTATTATGTACACAGATGGATTATATGGGGATACATTAGACAGATAACCAAAGATATGAGTAGTATTGATAGACGTTCTCACACAAAAAGGGTGGTTAATTAAGAACTTTAGGTTTCTGATTCCAAAATATATTAAATATTTTTTTTAGACACTGGTTTATGACATTTCTACCTAAAAATGACCTCGCGCTTGTTCCACCAAAAACAAATATAATATTAACTTTAAGCTCACTGTACGTTTGTGCGTTTGCGGAAGTAAATCGATGATTCTACATAGTCCCAGAGCAAATGGAGTCAATTTCACCATAGAAGTGATTTACATGATTCATAAGTCTAAGGTTATAAATGTTATCGTTCATGCAGTATCCTAAATGAATAGAAACGTTTTTCGTCGAAACAAAGCAATTGGTTTTGTCCTCCTTTACAGTCGAACTCATTTTTGCTGACTCTTTCTCAACGCTCATCATAGTTTTTGACCGATGAAATTAGAATAATCAGCGTATGCTGATTACCGCCCTGCCTGTGGCATTTTTTGATGCCAAATGGCTCAGTAATAACTTCACTGGAGATTTCATCTCGCACATGAGTACCTGCTTCACCCATTGCTTCAAATAATTTGGGCTGTCAAAAGTCATTCCATAATCACATAATCCGAAGGAAATTTAATACATGCTGCGGGTAAAATGAAATCACAAACTCATAATCAGCTTATCGCCACTGGTTCCAACAACACAACCGACTGGCTATCGGCACTAGCAACATTTTATTTCTTTATCATAGCATCATTTTTATTCTTAAGCCGTGATATTGTCATCTTGACTTCATTTTGTTTCGACAGTAAAAAAATCTGTGCCGATATCTGCAATCAGGCTGCCAACATTGCGACGAGGGGAAACCCTTATCGTAACCTCAATCTTTTACTATTTGATCGAACATTTTACTATTTGATCGAACATGTTCCAGTTCACTTGATTTTCCTATAGCAGTTTTTTGTTTCTTTATTTTTTCCCTGCGGCCTGGCCAGTGAACTAAGCGCCATCTATAGAGAAAAATTTGTGTAAAAAAAAGAACTCTCTCACCTAAGATATTCTTCGTAAGCTCGAGGAAACTAAATGTCTTCAATATTTGGGGGTTATTGTTTATTAATTTATTTATCAATATAAAGGGTTTATTGTTTATTTATTATTTATATTATAGAATCTATTACCATTGATTTCATATGATTGATAAACGGTAAATAGCATGGTCTTGAACCAGAAAACTGTTAAACTCTATCAAACAAGAAAAATCTGCTTGAGCTTACTAGTTGAACATTTTATCGTTTGGATTCCAGAAATAATTCTCTCTTCGTTATTTTAACATCTATGGTGCCATCGCAAAAGAATATTGTTTCGCGAGCCAACACTATCGGTGTATACCTCGTAGCGCTTGTTACCACTGCTGCGTCAAAACTCCCTGTTGACAGAGTGTCGAAGACTCTTCTCTAAAAAACTACAAGAAGCAATTCATATGTTCCTGTAAGTACTAATAAGGACAAACAGAAATGAAAGCCGCCCATCAAATTCTTGGAAAATTTAAAGCTGAATATTTTAAAGTCCAATCTTTTAAATTTAAAGCCGGTGTCGGAGCCAATAGCGGCAGCAAAACTGTGATCCACTATGTGGAAATTGAGGAGCCAAATCCAATTTTAAAAACAACCAAACTTTTGAAGTTTCTTAGTAATATAGAGACGGTAGCTTCCATAGTGCCAGAAAAAATTTAAAATCTTATTAAATGGAATTATTGCTCATTAATCAATATATTTCATTAGCGCAGTTTAAGATAACGAAAATTAATCCATTAGATGCGCCAGGTAATTAAATCTCCAACAGATTATAGAGTAACACATTGGAATCTGTTAGGTTTGTTATTAGAAAAGATCGTCAATTTATGCTTTTCAATAACATTCTTTAACTTGAAAGTGTGCAAAGTTTAGAAAAAGCTCCCTTATGCTAGCTCTGACATAATATTCTATCAATGCAGTGTATTCGAATTATCTTTTAACTTACATATTATTCAGCCCAAGAATTTATTGAGAAGGAGGGTATCAAACAGGCCGTTTTCTTTTTTTTTTTTTGTTTCTTTAATCGAATACTCCTCTTTGTCTAAACAACACTTAGACTTAGGTATATACATTTATGTATATTATGCAGCCTAAGAGTATACACCATTTATTGCGGTAGAATTCCCCCCAATGTAATGTAACAAATTTTAAATTCTCTTTTCTGTTCTTTGACGAATTTTGAAAGTTAAGCAATTCAACTTTATACAACCCATGTACACTTATTTTCTCCTCAAACATTGTAGGATTTGGTGATTGAAAATGTAGCACATATTTTATGTGGCCGAAATGTTCTTCTATTGCAACTGTGTGTTTAGTCATTTCCTTGCCATAAATCTAGAGAGTTGATTTGTCACAGTATATACTGTTCGGCTGCAATCAACAGCTAAACAATAGACTAGAAACTATGTGCGAAAAGCAGCATTTCTGTGAAGTTACTGCCAACCTAAATAACTGCATTCCCGTCTTACAAATGTTACACTTTATGTTGCACCATCCAGGAATCCAAGCCAACTTTCCTCCTACAACTAGTGTTGTCATCTATCAATCAAGGCAAACATGAATCCTTCACGTGCCGTCCTTAAAGGCCGTCGAAGTGAAACTAGTTGAGTAGTGTTTCTTCAAAGGACTTCATAGGAAAATAAGGCGAATGAAGAATGAAATTTAAGTGTTTGCATTTGACATTTAATCGTAGTATCACCCCCCAGAGAATGAATCTAAGTTTGCCATAGATGTGAATTATTGTAGCAATTGAAACCAAATTACGAGAAACAAATAACTCATTGATTTTTCTATTCCTCTGGCGGCTGGGTCCTCTTCCTTTTGGCCTGTTGTTTGATTGACTGTTTCCATCACAGGACATAAAAAGTGAAATGTTTATTCAGCAGTATTTTCTGCTGTCATACTGCAATATCTGAGCGATGAGATGTCAGTGAATTTTATGTTTTTTTTTTTGTTTTACTTGATTTTAATCATTTTTGTTGTTGTCATTCTGACCCTTTTCCGATAAACCAGGAGGTAGCGAATCAGTGCCCTCAAAGGACTCGTTAGGTTTATTAAATTTTAAACGAATCCCGGAGCACAAAGATTTACGATGATGTCATCGAACATTTTGCGGAAACAGTGGGAAAATTGAAAGAAAAAATTTCAAAATTAAAAATATGCAAGTTAAAACTTCAAATATGTCAGAATATATAGAATACTAGCTGACCCGGCAAACGTTGCTTTGCCTTCAAATTTTAGCAGGAGCAGAAATAATTGCTTTTTAATTTGTGGTTTGTATAGGAGGTATCACTCCCCATTGTCCAATCCCGCCCATATTTGCAGCAGCACTTAAGATATGTACACTAAACCGATGTACCAAATTTTGTTCAAATACCGTAAACAGGAGCAGAAATATTGGATATTTAATTTATGATTTGTATGGGAGGTACCACGCCCCATTGTCCAATCCCGCCCATATTTGCAGTAGCACTTAAGATATGTACACCAAACCTACGCACCAAATTTTGTTCAAATACCGTAAGCAGGAGCAGAAATAATTGATTTTTAATTTTTTGTTTGTATGGGAGGTACCACGCCCCTTTGTCCAATTGGACCGAATTGTAAATCTAAACCATCCCGGGCACCACCCAGACGCATATACAAAAATTTATGCAAAGCGGTCCAGCCGTTTAGGAGGAGTTCAGTGACAACGCCCGTACAGTAGAATTATATATATAAAGATTAATAATGTCTGGGGTATTTATGTTACATAGACGATTTGGAATACCTACTATTCCTTCCCTGTCTGAGGTAAGTTTAGTCGTCTACAGATTCATGTTTCTCTCATAGATCCTTACAGTTTGCGATTCTCATGAATTTGAGCATTCATGATTTCAGCGTCTCATCAGAATATTTTCGTGTACGGGGGGGATGTACGTGTTATGTAAACAGTCATATGATTATCTTATATATAACTAATGTATACATCTTATGTACATATATAACTAATTAATCAAAGACACAGCGTAAAGTTGCTTTGTAAACGGTCAGCCGATGCCATTGTATTACAAGCCAATCGAAGCCGCTATGTAAACAATCACACGAAGTCGCTGTATAAGTGATCGGTTGCAGCTGCTGAGTAAATAATCATCGAAATTTATCAGAAATGTGTTGTTAACAGTAAGTCGTAGCTGTCGTAGTCGGTAGTCGGAAGAACTCGCTTGCCGATGTTTCCAAAGAAACGACCTCAACCATAGACGATGATGCCATTAAGACCATCTGGTAATAAGCATGCATTGACACTTAAATACGATTTGGCTGAACGAATTCAGGTACGATGATTGAAATATTCTATTTTGAAGAAAGAACATTCAAGTCCATATAAAAACTTTCGTGGTATCAGTTCTTTATCCATTGCTTATAAAGTTTTGTCCAGTCTGATATATGTGAAATAGAATATAATCTATTAGACCTCTTCTTTGATCTAAAGCCGCACTGCTGAGGGCTTTAGACCAAAAAAGATCTAAGAAATATTAGATCAGTTGGTTTTTTTTTTTTTTTTACTATAAAGCTGTCTTTGACTATCCGGCAAACAAATTTTAGCATGAAACCATGTATGATTTCAGTATTCCTTCGAAGCTTTTATGTCGTTATAGAAACACCGATCGACACGAAGACTTCAATAAAGATAGGCAAAAATTTTACTGGGTCTCTTTAATCCAAACAAAGATTTCAGTATTCCTCCGTAGCTTTTATGTCTTTATAGGAAAACACTGATCGACACGAAGACTTCGATAAAGATAGGCAAGCATTTTACTGGGCCTCTTTAATCCAAACAAATGGGGGTGGAGAAGGCTGGTGCCATCTTAAGATACAGATTTAAGCAGAGTTCTTCTCAATACTTATGAAGACCGAAGTAGTAGTTATGAACAAATATTCCATTCCCAAATATTGAAAATAACTCCACAAAGATGGGTCTGGCCATAAATTTTGATCAAGAAAAATCGTTTGTTTCAATGAATACTAAGCCTATTTTCTAGGGATGCTTCGTAAACGTTGACAGTTACAACTCTGCCATTTTGGATGGTTTTGTCTTTCCTGGTTCCGGCTTCTATGAAACTACTGATGACAGAAATAGAAACTAGGTGAAATAACTAATAACTACTGGGAGCGCAGCAGGCGATTTCAGAACAACACTCTCTCTCTCTCTCTGCGAACATAAATTCAAGTCTATCAAATATTAGTCATACTGTACAACTTCTAATTCGAAATTACATATATAACAAATGCAATGAGTCAACTCTTAATTTCCACAATTTTTGCTATGTTGGTTTATTGAAATTTGTAAATACTGTTTGCCCCACTATACTTTCTGTGATGAAGTAGCGAAAACTGAAAGATAAGTGACAATTTTGTGAATTCCCTTAACAAAGTGCAGAACAAAAAATGTTAGAAACAATGAAACAATTTTTTCCCTATGAAGTTTGCTTCTAGGAATTAAGTATCCACTCCTAAACAAAACTAGCGAGCTGCAACAAAACCCATTAACAAGAATTACTTACAGTTCTTACTGTCAAAAAAACCAAAGAGCGACTGAAAATGCAGAAAAACTAGCAAAAAGTTTGAAACTGTTATTACATCGAAATCTCTTGCAAAATGATGAATATTCTGCCGTCGTTTACATTGATTAGACTGAATGAATATCTTGATTGCGAGTAGGTTGCTAGCAATTATCGAATAATTGAGATTGGAAAAAGGACTCGTCGTCAAAGGATATTTAGTGAAAGTTGAGAGACAAAGTGGTAAAAAACTCATAACATGCACTCATGGATAGTGTGCTTACTGTAAGGGGTTACAATCAAGCTATCATTTGACAGCATTAAATTCTCAATTTCATTAGAACTTTTTCCGAAGCACATATTTTAAACGCTGTTGTATAAATTTAAAAATGTTTTCCTTAATTTGAACTTTCTGTCAATCTAACTTAATTTTTTAATTTCTTCACTTTTCAGTTCCTTTGTTAGTTACATCAATTTCATGAAACCTCTTGATTATCATTGATTTCCTTCTTAACAATATCCTATTTGTTTTCAGCAAATTTCCTTTCAATGAAGTCTAAGTATCACGCCATGTAAGCCGGAAGTAAAAGTGTTGCCATAAATTAAATCATTGACTTTAAATTACACCGCATGTGTGTGTATTCACATACAAATAGTGAAAAGAGAGAAAAACGCACTGGTTCTAAGAGAGAGAGAAAGAGAGGCAGACAGAAAGGCAAACAGTTCTATGGGGAGTCATTGCTGCACTTCATCAGATGAGGATTCAGACAACTGTTGTGTTTCCATCCACACTTGGAGTTGACGCCAGACTTTGTGTGCACCAAACAATTCACTACCACTTGATTCTTGTTCATTTGAGAGGATGATTTCAATGAAAGGCAGAGAGGCACAATCCAAGGATATCAAATCTCAAACAAGTAAAAGGAAAATATGAAAAATTCATGTCCCTTAACGAAATTTTTCACAATTTTCGCCTTACAAAAAACCCAAGTCTAATAAAGAAATTTTCTATGTAGAAATCCCACTTTAATGCTAAAAATGTTCCATTTTAATGACAAAATGTTTTATACAGACAATCCCATTCATACGTGGAAATTTTCTTATGTAGGCAATCCACGTGTAAAGAAAAAATTTTCTGTACGGAAAACTCAGCCTAACAAAAAAATGTTCTATACAGAAAATTTTTGCTGTTAGACGTACAAAATGTTCTACAGGGTGGCGCAATAGAACGCGCACAATTAAAAAAATAGATTAAAAAATGAATACAAAGGGTATGGTTAAAATAAATCCAAGGCATTATAGAGTAATAAATGGAGTTTATTTTTTAAAAATAACATAATCTAAGTGGTGACCCTCTCTACGACGGCACTCCTCTAACCACAAACGAAAATTATCGAAAACTTTCTTCAGTAATACTGGTGTAATGGCTGCCATTTCACCATGGATATTCTCCTTGAGCTGAACGATGTTTCTTGGTTTATTACTGTAGACTTTGTGTTTGAGGTATCCCCACAAAAAAGTCAAGAGGCGTCAAGTCTGGACTACGTGGGGGCCATGGGATATCACCTCTTTTCGAAATCAGTCTGCCAGGAAACATCTGCTCCACCACCGCCATGGAGTCATTTGATGTGTGACAGGTAGCTCCATTTTGTTGGAACCAAGTTCTGGAATTCACTATTCTTGAACTTTAAATTTCTGGAGCCAAAAATCCGTCCAACATCTTAACATAGCGTTCCGTATTAACCGTGACGTTCTGGCCCCGCGCATTTTCGAAGAAAAAGGACCAATTATTCCTCTGCCAGAGATTGTTGCCCATACTGTCACTTTAGGACTATGCAATGGTTTCTGGTGTTTGATTTTGGGAGTTTCACTGTTCCAGTAACGACAATTTTGACGGTTTACGAACACATTCATAAGGAAATGAGACTCATCAGAGAAAAGGATATTGTCAAAATTGGAAAATCGATTAAGCATTTCATTAGCAAATGCGAGCCTTGCTATGAAGTCAGGCTCTTTCAATTCTTGTGTTAATTGTAGCTTATATGGATGCAGTTTAAGATCCAATGTTCAAATTCGTTGCAAACTTCGTCGCGATAATTGTAAGACAGACGATCTCTTGCGAGTCGACATTTGTGGATTTCCTCGTACTGACTCCATAACTCTCTCAACACTGTCTTCGGTCCTAGATGTTCTTGGGCGACCATTTGCTTGTGGTTTAAATGTTGAACCGGTCTCTTCAAAACGCTTTACCCATATTTTAATTAAATTAGCACTCGGAGCTTCACTAATTCGCCGTAGTCCATGTTCAGCACAATATAGTCGCCTAGTAGCAACATGTGAACTAGAGTTCTCGTAAAATGCGCGCACGCAAAATGCGCAACGCTTCCCGTCGAAGTGATTCATAGCGACTAAAACTCCATGAGCCCGCCAACCCAACGATGTAGGCGCCTCCCACACGAGCCTTTTCTACCCCGCAAAAAAAATATGATGCGATATGCACGTTCTATTGCGCCACCCTGTATATTCCAAATTAAAGCACAACGATGAAATTTTCTAACGCCAAAATTTCCTATACATAAAATTCGAGTTTAGTGAAAAAATCCATGTTTAACAACGAAATATTCTATACAGAAAAATCTGTGTCTGTGAGGCCACAAAATGTTCCATACAGAAAAAGTCTGTGTCGGTGAAGCCACAAATGTTCTCTATAGAAAAATCTGCATTGGTGATGCCACAAAATTCTCTGTATAGGAAAATCTGTGTCGGCGATACCACAGAATTTTCTATATAAATAAATCTGTATCGGTGATGCCACAGAATTCTCTATATAGAAAAATCTGTGTCGTTGATGCCACAGAATTCTCCATATAGAAAAATCTGTGTCGGTGATGCCACAGAATTCTCTATAAAGAAAAATCTGTGCCGTTGATGCCACAGAATTTTCTATATAGAGAAATCTGTGTCATTGATGCCCCAAATTTTCTATATAGAAAAATCTGTGTCAGTGATGCCACAAAATGGTCCATACAGAAAAAAATTTGTGTCAGTGACGCCACAAATATTCTATACAGAAAAATCTGTGTTGGTGGCGCCACAAATTTTCTATACAGAAAAACAGAGTCTGTGACGGCTGCTAGAATAAATGTTTGTAGAAAAAATTTATGTACGCGTACGACAATATTTAGATCTCACGTCTTCGCTTTCGGCAGAGAAAAATCTTGTCAGTGTTCTACATGTATGTGCCTTAGGTTGGCCATTCAGTATATAAATATTAAGCAGCCATTTTCCTTTGCCCACTTATGGCTGATTACAGAAAATTTATTGATTGCATGTAAATGATGCAATAACATTAACCAAAAGGGACAATTACCTCTATAGTGATTGTGGCAAGAGAGAAAGAACTGAACCGCTGGCTAATATGGATTCAGTCCGTGATATATAGGTGGCACGACAGTGGGTAAAATGTTATTGGCAGTCAGAGACTTTATTGGCAGTACTTTGATAATTAATGAAATTAAAAATTGCAAAATCTTTGATATAACGGAAGCAAGCAATGGGTTTTCAGTTTTCAGGTAGCGATGGACGGAATATCTGCTCTCCAAAATTTGGTATTGATAGGATATATTGAAGAATTTCACCGTTATTAAGGGGGGTCCAGGAGGCCATAAATAATATATTATTCCCCATTGTGGATATTTGAAAATCATCCCTATGGTCATTTCTTATTGCTAAATTTGTTTCTGTCATATCCTCAATGTCCTTACTGAATATCTCTTTTCAAAGGTTGTTGGGTCCATAAGTGGTTTTCAAGTGTATTCAATTCGAGCAATATTTAATTGAGTTTCAATGTTTTCTGGCCGCATATGAAACACCAAGGGGCGTTGAACGGGAAGTAAGAGTATGTTTTTTAATTTAATATAACATAATGCAAAATTGAAGTAAAGCAATAAGGATTAGTGGTCAACATAAAGAAGTTACTTTGAGAAATGCAACAAGAAATTCCCAAATGCAAAAACAATATAATTTTGGTTGTATGTGAATGCTAGAGAATACCTAAAATCATTTTACGGGATTATTTTGCAATACCACATTATCCCTGTGTTGTGTATTTCCCCAAAGTCCTTTTAAACCGATGACTTTATATCCCTTTTAAAATAATTTCCCCAAAGTGCTTGTGATGAAGAAACCTAAATCCTTAAAAAGAAAGCTTTGTATTGTTTAAAATGCTTCTAATACCTTCATATTGTTGTAGAAACCCCAACCAAATGACAATGTATGGTGAATACCAGTAAAATTTTTATATGGGAAATGACTTCAGGCCATGGCCAGAACCGAAAACAAACACAAAGCCGCAATTATTTAAATTTATTGGCAATTTACATTACAAAAACAGCTTAACAAGTTACGGGAATTGGAATATAATCTATTAATGGGAAATTGACCCTTATCAGCGGTCGTTAGTGGTCATGACCAAGACCCACAAGGGAAGCGGACCATAATTAAAAGTTCATCATGAGAAAAAAAAGAAACAAATACTCTTATATAGATATGTAAGCATTAGTAAAGGCCACAGGGTTATACAGGATGATACCTTTGGCCACAGACCAATTTTAAAAACGCTCCCTTCCCTTGTGGATGACCAAATATCTCGTAAAGTTTCAACATTGAAGAGATTATGGCGCATATTTATTAATAACCGGTCATTGTGAGACGGATATTGGAAAAATATTCAAATTTATAAAGTCAGACCATGACGATAGATCTACAAAAACATAATAAATAGGACATAATACTAAATTTGATAAATATTGTTCTCCTTTATGCTGTATATGATAACCCAGTCACTTTAAAGTCACCCAAAACCCAAAAGAATTCAAGGACTTTACAGAGTAACACCATTGAAATGCCAAAGTTTATGAACTTATGAACTTCACAACAAGTTATAGGTAAAACTATAATTAGATCTAATTGATCAACAAGACAGTCAAATTATTGCACATGAATAAAAATGTGTCTGTTTACTTCCGTTGTTCTCCTAAGCCCAACGAAGAACTGTTTTGAAACTCTGCTAAGTTGTTTCTAACAAATAAGGTAGGGCTTTAAGGTACATATAGCTGTATTTAAGTCAACCTGTGTCTTACTATCATCCAGGTGTATGAAAAAAATGTATGTCTGTTTACTTCCGTTGTTCTCCCAAACTCTGCAAACAATAATTTTGCTTTTGCTAACAAATAAGGTAAGGCTTTAAGGTGCATATAGCTGTATTTAAATTAACCTGTGTCTGCCTATCTTCCAGGAAAATTTGCCTGTGTGGAAATGTTTGCTTGTCGCCAAATTTTTCATACAATCATTTTCATCGTCCAAGTTTGCTTGTCGCCATATTTTCTATACGAAATTTAGCTGTTGCTAAATTTCCTGTACGAAATTCACTTGCTTGGCACTTAGCCTCTGTCTATTTTTCGATACAGCACATTTCGGATTCAAATGTCGACCTAATTTCCCAAATCGAAACATAAATTTGAACTTTAATTGTCGTCTTAATTAACTCTGCCATAAGCATATCAAACTATTCATCAAGCTAAGTTTAATTACATATTTTGTTAATTAAGCCAAATGTATTTTTAATGCTGACCGCAAGCAAAGCGACATTCAGTAGTGACAATTTCAACCGATTGGTTTACGAAAGTGAGCATTTTCAACGTGGTTTGGGTAGCAGTCATCAATTGTAAGTAAGTTTTCTGGAAGCCGTTGTTAATTTAGTGAAATTTACCAAATTGGAATGCCAGGTCTACGACAAAGATTTTGTTGAATTTTACCAATGTCACCTAAAGGTCCTTAGCCGCGACAAAACAGCTTTGCAATTGGAATTAAATTTGCACCAGAAAGTGGTAAATGGGCAGATATTCTACTGCTGAGTGATGGGAGGGAAAGTGATTTGAGGAAATTGTACCAAGTGCACTGAATGGTAAAAGGGTTTAGTGTAAATTTGTTAATAATAATGCTGATTTCTTGCCTTTAAGCCATGGCTTGATAGATTAAACTGATAAACTGTGAGTGTAGAATATTTCATAATGTTTTTAATTTGTCCATTTTTCCGGATCAATGCTGAGTTGTTTAGGAAAAGCCATGACTTCCGTCCATTTATGTATAAAGATACCATCGAATTTTGTAGCTTTTGTTTTGGATGATATAACTTTATGTATACTGCAGGATATATCACAGCTGTCCTTGTGATGTCCGTAACTATTTTATGGATTTCTTTATGTTTCACATAACTTCCATTCCCTTTTAAAGTGACATCATAGTATGAGATTTGGTTCTGAAAAAAACATGTTTAAATCTTTGCCCTTGCCCTTGAACAACTACATGTTCCACGGAGGAAGGATCTAAGACAAAATTAACTTACAACGGAAGTTAAAATCTATGTTGTCATCAAAGCGTAGATAGACCGGGCACAGTTATAGCTAAAATTTCCGTTCAGATGAATTTCATCACAAAAAAATCGACAATATTCAAATATAAAGGGTGATTTTTTAATCGTAGTTTTTTTAAATCGAATAAAACACTCAAATTTGCATCGTATATTAAAATTTTTTATCGGAATCGACAAATTGGTCTTTGCCTTCTAATATTTAAAGTTAATTTCATGTAAATGTTGTCCGCGGCTCCGTCTCAAAATGTCTATTCGGAAGGTCAAATTTTTCGTCACTTTTTCGAGCATTTCGGTCTGTATTCCACGATTAACGCGTGTTATGTTATCCTGTAAGGCTTCAATAGTGTTCGGTTTCTCCACATAGACTAACAACTTGACATAACCCCACAAGAAATAATCAAGAGGCGTTAGATCGCAAGATTTTGGGGGCCAACACACAGGGCCAAATCGAGAGATAAGCAGCTCACCAAACATATCCATTATTTCACGAGCAGTGAGGAATGTTGCATCGTCCTGATGAAATCACATGTCAACCAAGTCCAATTGGGCAAAAAATCCTTGTGGTTGAGCAACACATGCCCAATAGCTGAGAACGGCGACTAATTGACATTTCAG
The DNA here is from genome assembly GCA_019455685.1 of Philornis downsi. Lineage (NCBI taxonomy): Eukaryota > Metazoa > Arthropoda > Insecta > Diptera > Muscidae > Philornis > Philornis downsi. Next base: position 3,607,757 of record JAHXMU010000009.1, read on the forward strand.
GATCGCCATTAACACTGGTCGCTACGGCTGCAATATTTTCTTCGGTAAGCACTCTAGGCATGTGAGTCGATGGTTTTATGTCCAACAAAATAATTGTTGATTCAGCAGGTCGATTATGACGACCATAAAATAGTCGTATCAAACGATGCACACTTGTCACAGACCACGAATTTTGATAATAAATTTCAACGATTTGCAATCGTTGCTCGTTTGTTAGTCTTTCTATGATGAAATGGCAGAGTATACTGTACACTTTTCACTTTGACAGATGATGTTTGGACGCCATTACGAAACAGTGCTGCCAACCTGAAAATCTTAAAAAATCACCATATTTCAAATGTAACAACATCTGTTGTAAATTGTAATTTATGTTTATTACGGGCATAATACTTTGATTATCGACATTGTATAAAGTCCAAAAGTTTACATTTCCACTATTTTTTTGTTCACCGCAAGTCAAGCGGAAAAATGCTGATATTTCAAAATATTTTGTAAATTATTGTTCCAGTGGCAGCTGCTGCCCCTGTAATAATACTTCATTAACAGTTAACGTCGAACAATAACCTCACCATTTACATATCAATCACCACGATGTGTAAACAAAACCTTCGAGTAGTGCAGTTCTGGACTAGTCCCATTAAAGCTTCTCAGAATGACCTTCGGAATAGCCAAACATTCCACATTCAAATCATGGGAAGCAAGGGAATTTATTTGTTCTTTTTTTGGATATTAGTGTAAGGTGTGGAAAAAAGAAATGCATTATTTTTGCATGATATTGAAGGCTTTATTTAGAATGATCCGATTTAAGTCAAATATGTATCGAGGATTTAGGCTGGCTGACAGTCTATCGTGCGACCTCTTCAACGTACTATTGGAGATGATTATGAGAAAAGCTGCAATTTACACGACTGGTACCATCTTTAATAAAAGTCATATGTTACTCGCATATGCAGATGACATAGACATTGTTAGCAGAAAATTGCGAAATGTTACTGCAGTCTTCTCAAGCATAGAGAAGGAAGGAGCGAAAATGGGTCTGGTGGTAAACTAGGACAAAGCAATGTTATTAGTGTCAACTAACAAAGGGTCTACCCATTTGGGATGCTGTGTGAACGTAGACAACTATAATTTTAAAGTGGTGGAAAAATTCATCTACCTCGGTTCCGCTGTAAACAAAACGAATGATGTCAGCATTGAGATAAAGAGGAGAGTATTGCTTGCTAACAGATGTTACTATGGGCTAAGCAAGCAATTCAATGATAAGGCCCTCCCTCCACAAACAAAAATGCGGCTGTACCAAACGTTGGTTCTACCTGTCTTATATGGCGTAGAATCCAGGGTTATGACGCAAGCGGATGAATCAGTATAACAGTGTTCGAGAGGAAAATACTTTGGAAAATATGTGGACCCATGTGTGGCTATTGGCGTCGCATAAACAATGAGCTGTATGAGCTATATGTCGACATCGATGTGGTCAAACGTATTAAGATAAAGCGATTGCATTGGCTGGGTCATGTTGTGCGGATGGATCCAAATGCTCCGGCATGGATAGTTTTCTACAACGAACTCGATGGACGGCGCCGAGAAGGCCGACCAAAACTCCGTTGAAAGAACCAGGCTTTTGAAATACTATCAAAACTTGGTGTGACAAATTGGAGGAGGAGCGCAGAAGATCGAAACGCTTGGATTTATTTTCTACGGGCGACGTGTAATAGATAAGGATGTCTATTGCAGTCACCACCTAAGAAGAAGAAGAAGTTCCGTTATATTCGATAATATATTTGCCATTTTGAGAGTAATTCTATTATGCATGTTTCATAAAAACTCTCGTTCTTGTAGACAAAACACAAGGAAAGTCGATTTTCAAAAGCTTCCCTAGAAACGGGCAAAATCATTTTCCATAGACAGGAACAGATGGTGATAACTTGGGGCCGGATCTGGACTATAAGGTAGATTAATGAGAACCTCCCAACCAACTTCTGGCAAACCGCTATCGGCTTTATTTTGATGGAACACAATTCCTAGTTTTATTTTGATGGAACACATTGGCCGCTTATGTGCATTATCGTGAGTGGTTCACTTTTCATTACCCGCTACAAAAATGTGGCGATTTTATTGCGATTAAGCAGCGATTGCAGCGCAGATGTAAATTCGGTCCATGAGGTGCTTCAGTATTAAGTCTAGTGCCCACACATGAAGAGTATGTGCAATGTTAAGCTCTTGGGCAACTGAAACTGCACACTCATGGAACGATTTCTATTATTCCACCGACATTTTTGATAATTAGTCTTCCGAACCGTGGTGACATTAAAAATCGACGGAACGAAAATTGCTGTATCTGGACCATAGTCGGTATTCGCATTTTCAGTTGTTTGGTTTACGGCGCTTTCTTGAAATTTTTGATGAATTTTCATTTTATGAAAAATATTTTATGAATCTTAATTTTATTAAATATTGTAAGAGTTTTATTGGAAATAAACCCATCTAATTGAACTCTGAATTAAAGTGTAGACACGCGTAATGCGTTTATATCGGAAAGCATCCATCGACTTTAAAATTTTCTATAAAAAAATTGATCGTCAAGCGTCGACGTCAAAATTTTCTGTACTAAAATCTGTTACCGAGCTACGACAAGAATATTGTGTTTGCTATAGTTTATACTCAAAGTTTCCTGTGGAAAAATGTATGTGTTGTGAAATATTGACGAAACTTTCTTAAGAAATATCGTTATAATCACACTAAAGCGACATTTTTTCTACCAAAATCTAAATGAATGTCTAAATCGACATATTAATATTAAAGATAAGACCATGTGGACACATTCACCAGCTTTAATCAATAGTCCACCACGACATCACAGATTTAAGGTTATAACACCGAAATAGGCATGTTAGATAAAAACTTGTCCCTTAATTGGTTACACCCATCCCCAGAAAAATGGTTATGTTTCACTATCCTTTAAGCAATTTACACATTTATTCGTCAATTAAAAACAATACGAGTATATGGCGGTGGTTGATCAATATGAGAAATGCCCATCCAAATTCGCTCTAATTGGGGCAGCGGTAGTTGATCGATATGGGAATACCCATCTAAATTCGCTCTAATTGGGACAGCGGTTATTGAAATAGATGAAATATGCATGAGTAGATGAAATTCTAGTCACACTCACTTAGCCAAATATTCGATTATAAATGAAATCGATAACAGTCACTATTCTTAATTCAAAGCTGGTTGACTTTAAACGACGACCACATCTTTCATACGAAAGTCTGCTAAAATTTATTCTGTGTTTATTCAAATGCCACTAGACGTAAGGTTGTAGTTCTTGAAAATTTTACTCATTACAGAAACAAATAAATCCCTGCTCTACTTATTTACCAAATTAAATTGATTCATCTGTTATCCAGCTTTAGTAAAATGCCTTGTGGGCATCTTTAGCAGAACATCGCCCACTACCAGGCACGTGTTGGTGTTTATGTTGTTATCAGGTCCTTAGAACAACTTTCTTATGCCAGACAACTTATGTATCCACCCGTCTCTCCCTCTGTCTGGACGGTTTTGATCATTGAGCAAATAGAACTGCTGCTGACACAACAGATTTTGCGTAATTTTCTCCATAGGCATTAATGCTAATGGAAACGATTTATGCTAATATCCTTCTCATCTCATCCCATATCAAGTGCGTTCCATGGCTACCAGTTACGTGATGTCCGGATAATGTTTGTTTGTGGGATTTGTCTGGTAGTGAATGGAGTTGGGTAGCCAATACAAAACTTGGAGTCATTGGTTCAGACATCGGCGTCTCATTTGCATTTGTTTTATTGTTGAAACAGATGCAGGGAAATGCGGAAAAATTTGTCATTGTAAAAAAATATGTAATTGTGATTAAGATTGTAGTAAACAATGAGTAGATAATTTACTAATTATCGGTAGTGGTCGACCCGATATACAGGTTTTGTACAAAGCAGCCAGCCAGAGACTACCGAATCACCGATCGATAAAGTTTAGATGTGAAGATTTATTGGAAAGTTTTTATTTTTAAACAAAAATTTATCGACACAGTCTTTTGCATACAAGAATATTTCCCAAAAAGATAATACCAGTGGAAATTGAGAATATTTTCTAAATTAGTTTGGTTAGACTAACTTGTATTCCATTCCTGAAAACTTTATTCTAACAATCTAGTCTTAGAAATATGTAGGAACGAATATGATATCTATCTAATAAATAATTCACAAGTTATAAGACCGTTTACAGATATATGTTGGATTTTTCGGAATAATTTTGAAATGGACAATTATATTAAATACTAAGATTCCAGATTTTCCGCTACAACGTTTTTAGTCGAAAGGTTGTAGCAGCAAGTTCATATACAAAAGTAAAAGTGTTGATTAGAATTTGGGCGAAAATAGTTAATTCAAGGAGTTGTTCATAAATGAAGCATGTTTGAAATAGGCGGCTTTAACTCTACGTTTTGCCATTGCAGGTTGCTGATAACCAAAACATATGGAATTTGAGAAATTTTTATCGTTAGCCTCAATTCAATGAATAAATATCTAAAGGACGTATGTCCATGCATGCTTTTTCTCACCATGTGTGGCTACTTTGGTTTTATCAACATGTGTCTCTATAGCCCAGAGGCAATGTATAAACATTCGTCTAGCTATAGACGTCACTTGAGATTTCCCACTGACATAAGATCCTTAGGGATCGAAGGCTGCTATTAGCGATAAGATATGGGTAGAATAGATTTATGTAAACATAGATTTTAGAGTCGTAGAGATAAATTGAAATGAATGAAATGTTCAGTTTTAAAACGAGGCTCAGCGAATACAGTTCACTTATTTAAAAGCGAACGCGAACATTTTGGTCCTTCGAGCCGTTACAACTACTTGGGAGCAATTCCCGATTAATACAGTTGTGGGAGAAACGATATTTTAAATTGTCTCTCTTGGTTACATTGAGAATTCAAGTCTCAAATTATAAAGCCAAAGCAGACATAAATGTCAGTTGGAAGAGCCGATTAATTCTCCAAACAGTTCAATTTGGGAGAAACTCTGTAAAGATACAATACCAAGGAAGCTCACTCAAGAGAAGATCGTCGAAAAACTTCAGACCTCATTTGGTTCCAGTTCAACTGTAACCACCAAGCTCTTTTGAAAAAGGGTTATTTTAAGAATAACTATTTTCAACAAATTGAATTTGTGTATGTGGAGAAAATAAAGGCTGTAGAGGGCACAGCACAGCAAAGAAGGAGACGGAGATGCTGAAAGAAAGTTCGTTGGAATTTGGCGGATTGTAAGACACGAGCGTAGCATCAGCGAGTATATAAACTTTAAAGAATACGCAGAATGAGAAAGACATCGTATTTGCAAATATAAACCAGCTAATATTAGAACAGCTCAGAAATATGCTGGAAACCAGAGATATGGTGGAAAGCAAACATCTGAAGCCAAATACCGAATGATGCAGCAGTTCAGAAAAGACATGCGCAAGTTTTGGATGAACTTGGACGAAGATCGAAACTGTAGTAGCGTATGCCTGTTGGAGGGTCCGAAAACCACTATGAGGAAACAGTTTGACAGTTTAAAACAATAATGTGTTGAATTAAATCAAGAGGATTCACTAGACGAATACAGTCTCCTCATTTTGAATAATTAATAATAATTATAATAATAATTACAAGTGTTAATAGTAATTAATAGTAATAATTTTGAAATTAACAATGAGGTTTAGATACTAAGACTTCCGTCTTTCCGCTATAAAGTTTTCAATCGAAAGGTCGTTTCAATCTGTCCACAGACAAAAGGATTAGATTAGATATAGGGAGAAAATAATTATTTTCCACTCTTTCTACGAAAATTCCTTATGTATACCATCTATTTGGAACGTTTTGCCAATTAATTTTTTTGTTGCCTTGATTTAAGTTTTCGTAGCCATATTAAGTTTAATTAAAATAATATTTTCTTTTACTGAAAGTATTAAAGACAAACGAAATGTTCAGCTATAAAACGGTGAATGTGTTATCACAATAAAGGCTGTCGCTGGTAAAATAATACATTTTTGGCACAGAAAGAGACTTTTTCAATACCCCTAGAAATACTCATCTGGAACCTAATAAAGTATTATCACTCGTGTTACAAATCCGCATTTGCCTACTGTTTACGCGAATAAGTTGTGTGTGATTTACTGAATCATTCACGTACAATTGCCTACCTTTCTTTTCTTTTGATTTTGCTATTATCATTCCGCTTTTGTTAAGCTCTCTCTTTCTCTTTTTGTTATCCCCGTGCATGATGTCTTTACCTCTACACTTTGACTCATGTGAAAGTGTAGAGCATTATTGACATTATTTACTCTTGTACACCCCGTAAGGTACGTAAGCATTCTTGCATTAGAATCATATTTACTTTGTAAATAAATAAACGTTTTATAACGTTTATATTAAAATCTTATTACCCCGTGTTTTTTCGCTATTCCCCCCACCAATTATTTTCGGAGAAACTACTTTGGCCTTTAACACCTACCTAAATATGATTGGCTATCTTTCTGCATGTCCGTTAAAAGAAAGATAGAGGTTGCACCGCTTGAGATGCGGGGATGAAATTGGTCCCAAAAATATCTCGTAGCCACTGGCTGGTAATGTTTGAAATTTTGCAAAACCAGCTGAGTGGGAAGAAATTGAGCCGCACAAGGACTACATCCGTCTGTGTTTTCAAAACTCTTATAATAATTTAATAGTCATTAAATCAATAAGCGATGGTATTGCAGGCATATTTGACAGAGCCATTGCAATTCATAAAACTCTTTTGTATAATTTTGTTTCAGATTTGTTGGTGATCATCAATATGGTAACGTTTTGTTTCTAATCTGATTAGAGTTCGTTTACCTATACCTATTAACAAATAACAATACATATTTTTTTCATAAATCTTTCAAAATATCTAAATGTACTGATTTCGATGCCATTTTCGTACTGAAATTAAGTGATCGCTTGATAGACGACATCTCTGTCTAAGGCGACATTTAGCTCATCCACATATTTGACGGCAAAGAATTTCAAACCGGTTTTTGGAGTGAATTCCAAAATTTTATACCTATGCGCATGAGACTATCTACACTAGCTTTATTTGGAACCAGTTCCCAAATCCAAAAACAAAGGCTTTAAATGCAGTTCAGTTTTTCCAAATCGGATCATGCATAATACTCATATATATAAACAAACAGCAGTATTTTTGATTTGGGACGCAAGATAGGCCAGATCTTCAGATAGACACGGAAATTTGCAAATTTAACGACATGTACTTTAAGTATATACATTGTAATAGCAGAAAAGCTATTCCCGTTTATGCCAATATTTAAAGGAATTATGTAATTTATCAAAAATCGCTGTTTTGAAAATTTAGTGTAACTTGTGAATTTTATCAAATTTTGGATTTAAGATTTGATACGGATATGTGTCCAAATAAAGACGACAATAATAACGAATAAACCTAATTTGTCTTAATGCCATTTGAGTCATTTTTACTTGTACAGAAGTAATTATATATGTAGATCAATGTTTAAAGGAACTTGAATACGTACTACATTCCCGGATTTACTTTGTGAAAAAAGTAGAAACACTAAATTCCGCTTTTTTCCAAAATTGGATATTTTTTGTCAGTTCAATTCAATGTTGGGTAACTTAATTCTAATTTTGCTGCTATTTGTGTAAGAATGACTATTACAACCAAACTCGTGAGCTTCAAGCTATATGTGCTGTATCTAAGAATTGTCTACTTTCCCTTAAATTTCGTATAAAGTTGTGACCGTGGACGTCCATGAGATATAGCACACGCCGCGGTAGTGTACATGATCATTGACTTACAGCCATTAACACGTTGCCGCACACTTTTAATTTGACGATCGCTGAGCACGACCGATAACACATTTGAAACACAATGAAATCAAGTATAAATTGTGTATTTGGAAGTGAAAATTATTACATTTAGCCACAGTTTTCCAAACTGTCGACTGCTATAACCGTCATTTGCTCATCATGCCATGTTTTCTCTTCCCGTAGCAAATGACGGCTATGACCGTCGTGACAACTATACGGCACTTGCTTTACCAATTCAAAATAATTCCTATGAATAAAATATAGCCAACTGGTGTAAATTTAACCCAAGAAAATCAGTTTGAAACAAAATTTTCATTTGTAATTTATTTTGCTTATAAAATAGTAAAAATGAAATAATAATTAATTCAGGAAACAAATTACATACAAGTACATAGAAGAAAGCATTACAAATGATAGAATTCCAAACATTCTGGGCACAATGGTGGTTTATGCGGACAAGTTTTATATCTACATGACGTTTCTTTTCCGATTTGGTTGGTCGAACATTGTCTGCAACATAAAAAGTAAGTTTTACGCTGAAAATCAACAGGTACAGGTATCGAATAATAGGCGTGGCGAATAATAGGAAATCATTTGATCACATCTGTCAACTCCTGACATATTCAAGTTGTATTTAGCTATATCATTTAGTTCATTCTGTTTTTGTCCAAATTTATTAGGAACTTTCATCGGATGATGATTTGTTGTTATGGACGAAACATACCGTTTAACTCGTCATTTCGGTACATAAATGTGGCCTCGTCTACGCCATATATGTCCACTCCTTTTTAACTTTTTTGATGTTACCTTCTTTTATATTACCCTTTCTGCTAGAACAAAGCGTTCCGGTTGTGTGTTTTTTATGTTTTAGCAGATATTTTGACAGCTCGATACTGTTGTAAAAATTTACCATAAAGAGATGTTGTCCTTAGTCACAAGACTACTTGTTTTTGATGTTTCCTGTATGTTATTTGATTTTCCTTGATAAGTTTGAACACCTAGAATATATCCGTCCGGAGTATTAAGTTCAAATAGTTTTATGCCACATCTTGCTTTTTCCCCTTTTATTTATTGTCGGAAATTTAGCCGACCTCGAAATAAGTAGAGGTATTCATCTAATGAAAGTACTTTGGACGTTGAATATGTTGCTTGAAAATGAATGAGAATTGGCTGGAGTATGGGGTAAGTTTTGTTTCATTTTTTGGGTACTACTGCCAACATATCCAGTGTAATGTCCATTGACGCATCGTGGTAGCTGTTCAAAATGGCGACGCATCATAGTGCACGCCGTCGCGAATGACTGTCATAGCCGTCATTTGTACTCAAATGTTTCGAAGCAGTAAAGCATGAGAAAATGCATAAAAGGGCAATAAATATGTTGTCCGCCATGCTACACCTTATTTTCGATGTATTACTCAATAATTAACAAGTGTACAGTACATTTCGTACTAGCGCTGTTCTTTTTTATTGATTAAAATGTGCACGGCGGCTACAGCCGTCATTTGCGGCAGCACATTAAATTAAGATTGTAATACATATAAGTCCACTGGAAGCAGGGAGATATATTATGGTTTATTTTTCCTTTTTGTTTTTCTGCAAACTACAAAATTCTGAACGCGAGTTTTCAGTGGCTTCCCATAAAAAATGTTGTCAACATATACTCCACTTAGCTGTAGATTTAACTCTTGCTGCCTCCGCCAAATGGGCTACCAAACTGGCATTATTCGTCACTTACCATGTAGAGTGTCTTTGCATTCAACGCATTCCATCTGCGTCGCTTTAAGCAAATATTTTTCCCCTACACCTCCTTCTGCCTCCAATACTTTATTTACTGCGTGACTGTACACACTCAGTCTGAGGGCCCTTGAGCTGAAGTTTCGGGTTGCGTTGAGCAAATTTCGTTTTGTTTTCGTTATTTTGGAGTAAATAAATACTGCTGCTGATGCCAACTGTTGATGACGTCCAACAGCGGTAGCACTAGCAGCCGCTGATACATAAACAGCAAAAACATTTTGACGTATCAGCATTTTTTTCCGCTTGGAATGAAGTCAACCATGAGAGAGCGGGTGAATCAGTGTGAAGTTTTTAAATTTTAGGATTTCAAAATGTTTAATTAATTACTATTAAAAATAAATTGTGATTTAAAACAAATATAAGAAATAGTAAAATGAAATCCATAGTCTGTATCTTACGTTGTATAAGTGCGATCTAGTTAGGGTAGATGGCGTTAGAATGATAAGATTTCATATTTAAAATACTACACAGAACGCTTTGTAATTGCTTAACTATGTAGGGTTTCAGCAACGTATAGAAAATATGCCACATTTCACAGTTTTTTCTTCGGTAAAGGCGAAAACGAAACCAAGTGGCTGAAAATATAAATTGTATTTACGGTCCTGACACTGTTATATCCAACCGCGTGCTATTTAATTTCGTTGATTCTGTTCCGGTAATTTCGATATCAAAGATGCAACACTGGGTGGTCAAAATGAAAATCATCAAGTCCGATCGCTATGCAAATATTGTTTCGATTGCCCGCAAGCTAAAGGCTGCACAAAAAACGTCTGGAATCACTTGAATAAGGCAGGATGCAAAAAGTAGGACTTAATGAAATCGAGTGTAATTTGTATATTTGGAAGTGAAAATTATCACATTTGGCCACAGTTTTCCCAAAACAAACTGTTTTGGCCACAGTTTTCCCAAAACATCATGCCATTTTTTCTCTACCCGCAGCAAATGACGGCTATGACCGTCGTGACAACTATACGGCACTTGCTTTACCAATTCAAAATAATTCCTATGAATAAAAGATAGCAAAATGGGTGTAAACTTAACACAAGAAAATCAGTTTGAAACAAAATTTTCATTTGTAATTTATTTTGCTTATAAAATAGTAAAAATGAAATAAAAATTAATTCGGGAAACAAATTACATACGAGTACATAGAAGAAAGCATTACAAATGATAGGATTCGAAACATTCTGGGCACATTGGTGGTTTATGCGGACAAGTTTTATATCTGTATGACGTTTCTTTTCCGATTTGGTTGGTCGAACATTGTCTGCAATGTAAAAAAGAAAGCTTTACGCTGAAAATTAACAGGTGGAGGTATTTTTTTCAAGAACTGTTGTTGTGTACAATTTGTGGATGTCCGTGGTAATGAATTTATTTGTTTCGGCCGACCACGCGTAAATGTTAATACTGCTAAATTCTTTTCAGAAGTCTCAGTATTACTTAGCGCGATTAGTGATTGTATTAGCAAATCTCTAATCTCGCTAAAGGATATACCAAAAATGTCTGCAATCACTTAAATAAAGCTGGATACAAAATGAACGACTTAATGTAACATAAAACCCCATTTACCGAATTTCCAACTGCAACAAATTCTAGACATTTCTGAAGCGAATGATGACTGAATGATGATTATGATAACTTCAAGTGAAAACGAACATGGTCCAATTGCGGTGAGCCTACGCAAACAGTGGTTAAGCCTGGATTGACGATCACGAAAGTTTTGCTGTGTGCTTGGTGGGGTTGGCAGAAAATCGTATATTATAAGCTGCACTCCTGCGCCAAAACTCTTAATTTGGACATTTACTGTGAGAAATTGAACCGTATGAAGGAAGTAGTCGATCAGAAGCGATCAGTTTTGTCATTAGGAAAGAAATTGTGTTCCACCAGGACGAAGCCTGGCCACACACATCGATAGTGATTTACCAGAAGTTCCAGAAGGTTAGTATTCTCATATAGGTCCGACCTGGCACCAAATGACCTGTTCCGGTCAATCGTAAATGACTTTACTGCGTGTTTAGTGAGTTTGGTAGAGAATCGTGTACTATAAGCTCCTAATTTGGACATGTGCTGTAAGAAATTGGACCGTGTGACGGAAGCAATTGACCAAAAGCGACCAGATTTGCCAAAAGAAGAGGAATTGTGTTCCATCAAGACAAAGCCAGGCCACACACATCGATAGTGATTCACCAGAAGTTTCGGAAGATTGACATTATCTTGTAGTCCAGACCTGGCATCAAATGACCTGCTGCAGTCAATGGCGAATGACTTTGCTGATGAAAAATTCGTCTGAAAAGAAAGTTGTAAAACTCGACTGCCCCAATTGCCCAATCATTGGGACGGTGGTTTCTATGATAGCGGCATAATGAAATTACCTTCAGAATGACAAGTTGTTGATGCATAAATCGGTTAATTCTTTCTATGTTAAATAAAGCCTTGAATGTCACACAAAAATTTATTTTTACCATTACTCATATTTCGACTGCAATTTATGTAACTAAAAAAAAAATTCTGCACCGAAATGTAATGCTGTTTTACAATTATCAGGAGATATTTAAGATGACTGGATATCATTATATTGGAATCTATTTCCACTACCACTATTATGTTCCTGTCTGCGGTGGAACTAAAAAGTCTGAATCTGATGTAAGAAACCTTGTTAAATTTACCGGCTCTTTCCTTTATCTGCTGGTATTTAAAAAATTTCCTAGACCAATTTTAATGTCATAACCATAAAGAGGGGCGCATAAGTAACATTAACGGCGACTATATTGAATGCGTTCTTCGGCATCATTTGGTTTTAACTCGTGCATCACCAATTGCATCTTATATGGGAAAAGACGTAACATATGTAAAATTCTTTGCAAAGACCGCCTAGACATCTCTAACTATTGAGAACGTCGCCTAGTGTAAGTTTTGGGGGGTGTCCTTCCTTGCACTCGAGCAATGGTCACTTCATTTCGAACTGCACGAGGTCTTCCAGCACGCGGAAGATCACAGACAGCCCCTTGTTGCCCAAAACGCTGAACCAATCGGTAAATTGTTGGAGCGCTAGGAGCATTTCGAACATGAAAGACATTTCAATATGATCTGAATAATCGAATGCTGACTTTCAAAGTAAAATTGAACAACTTTGATTCTTTGTTCTGTGCTGAGCCTTCCATCATAAATTTCAAAAGTATTATTTAGCTAATTCTGTAAAAAGACAGAAAAAACTTAAACAAAAGCTGTATTCACTGACCAAATCTTAGCGTTACTTATGCGCCACCCTAAAGATACTTGACGTTGAACTTTTAGAGATTCTGTTTGTTTATTCCCCTTTGGTATTTCATAATAATTTGGAGCTGCCAACGATCATTTGGCTTGTATAAAAATTGAGTTTCAGTAACAGATATTACCAAGATTCGCTGGATAGGAACCTGTATCTGCGATACACTTCTTAAGCCAATTTTTTTAAAATTACATTGGATTTATAATTCCTTTTTTCCATTTTTATTAAAACATATGATAAGGGGAACAATTATTTTAAGGTCATACTCGAAATCACAATCACAACATTTTTGGTATTACTGAGATTACTTTACAAAACATTCATTAGTTTAGAACCACAGTAGAAATATTTATATCTCATACTCGTATACCTTTAATTTGTTAACGACATGTACAATCTAGCTCGTCCTTTTAGGTCATTGTAGGCATATATATGAAATTTAAGCATATACTCAGCGGGTGGAAACGGAATATATTTCAGCACATCAGCTGTCAAAATGAAACGGTCGATAATAATATCATGCTAGAAATATAAAAATAAAATTATAAATATCAATCAGAATTTCTCAGATGTAGACTTTGTATTACTGGTCCCAGCCATAAGGCACCTTTAGTCATAATGATCCTTTCATTTAGAACTTCTAGTTTTACTTACATTATAGGGACACGTATGATTGAGGTTGGTATGATTTTGTATGCTATCGATGACAATTTTCCAAAATGGCCATTTGTTCTTATTTCTAAAGTAGGCACATAAATCGAACGTGGTATTGTACATAAATGGTCGATAATCGAAACTTTTACGAAAGAGTTGACTGTGAACCTGAAGGAAATTTGCAATTTAGAAAAAAAGAAACAGTTTTGAAAGTGAAAAACTTACTGTTATATTGTCCAAAGGCAAGTGAAACAACTTAATGTGAACGGTAATTGAGATTTTGTCGCGGGCCTCCGCTTTCAGATAGCAATGCTTGATGGCAGCAAACGAGGTATCGTACAGGAGACATTCCAAATTTGTGAATTTAAAAATGGTCATTCCAATGGGAACGTATAGATACATTTGTAGTATCAAGATTACCAGAATTGCGTTAAGTTTCATGATATCCGCAAGAGAGTTAGAACAAATGAGACAATTACTATGTGGAAACCGAAGCAAATACAACCAGTAATTAATTTAGAATCATGGATATAATCTAAAATTAAACAGTTTTATAAAATTAAAAACGTGTTATTAAAATGCAATTACATTAACGACCGATTAAAAATGAATTAAATTGATTAAGTGCAAAAGTGCTGCCTCACCCTGGCACAGCTATATTTCTCATGGCATTAAACCCAAATTGTTTTTACATTACATTTATACATTTTATTGTTTGAAGACTTAAATGTACACAATAATTTAACATTTAATTGTAAGAGTTTAGTTAAAGAGCATAACTTTTCTATATAAAACCCTTGAACTTTACTTATGGCTAATGAGTCGGGAGGTAAAATACCATATAACTAACAACATAAAGATCGTATATAATCATATGATGAACATGAACATTTTTTTAATAAACTTGTCTGTAAGACACTTTATTTTATCTTTAACTAAAGGTATACTATAACGTGAATGAAGACATGAGGTGGAAAAATGCCACGGTAGATTGCACATCATTTTTAGAATTTTATTTTGACTTATTTGGAGGCGTCTCAAGTGACGATTCGAAATATTGTGCCATGCTGGCGCACTATAAAACGTTATTGCATGAAATATTACTTTTAGTATTATAAGTTTATTTTCAATGCTTAATTTGGATTGTCTATTGATGAAAGGATATAAAACTCTAATGGCGATGTTGATTTTGATTATAGTGTAGCTTATGTGTTCATTGTACAAGATTTTCTTGTCATGTATTATGCCTAGATATTTGACTTTTGGCATCCAAGGAACATCCACACCGTTGATCTTAATATTCGAACTCGGCAGAAAACAGTTTTTTCCTTTTCTTGTGTTTTTGTTGGATTAACTATAATATTTTCCACTTGTTGAAGTAGTTAGTAACAATATCTACTGAATTTTGGAGATTGTTCAGAATATTAGATGAGTATATGTTTGAAGTTAGAATAGCGGTGTCGTCTGCGAATATTGATGACTCGCAACCGTTCAAATGTGGGAAGTCATGCGTGTATATATATGTATTATACAGTATAGGAGAAAGGCAGGAGCCCTGAGGACACCCAGCTGTAACGGTGAAAATATTCGAATGTTCATTCCCTATATGAACGGCAAATAATCTGTCAGTCAGGTAATTTTTTATCAATTTGACTGTAGGAATATCTAGACCAATGTTTATCAGCTTACTTAGTAGTGCATCGTGCCAAACAGAGTCAAAAGCTGATTTGACATCTATCAATAACATAGCTGTAGATTTTCCCTCGGAAAAACCTTTTGTAACTATTTTCTTAATTTGGGTCAGTGGCTGGACGATATTATGTTCTGACCTAAATCCGAATTGCCCAGTGGGTAAAATATTATTATCATTTATGTACCTAACAATCTTTTCCTTAATGATTTTTTCTAGTATTTTACTCATTGTATTAAGCAAACTGATTGGTCGATAGGATTCTGGATTGGAGATATCCTTGCCAGGTTTATGTACAGCAATTATTTTGGTTTTTTTCCAAACTTTTG
Source organism: Philornis downsi (assembly GCA_019455685.1). NCBI lineage: Eukaryota > Metazoa > Arthropoda > Insecta > Diptera > Muscidae > Philornis > Philornis downsi. The sequence continues at coordinate 3,623,374 of JAHXMU010000009.1, forward strand.
GAAAATATCAGAAGCTGATGCAAGCATCGAACAACTTTGTTAGTAATGTCAAGCCACTAGGGGGAAGTGCCTTTAAACATCTATTGGATATTCTGTCGAGACCAGGACTTTTCTTGTTCTTTAAACTTTTTATGATGTGTTTAACATCGTTAATGGTAATAGATTGTGGGTTTTGAGTATTTCCCTGGTCACTATTCAAACAGTTTGTCGTGTTAGAAACTAGTTGTATCGTTTGTGTGTTGCTCAGATTGGCAGAAATATTGTAATATGAAAGGCCAAATTGTTGTGTTACACTTCTTCTGGGAAATCTAAAATTATAAAAACTAGGTAATTTGCTACTGTACGATTTTGAAATAAACTACGGAAATTTTTCGTACAATTCTTTCTGTCAAATATAAAACCTAAAAGCAAATTTGGTTGCATCCTAGGAATAATACGAGAGAGCCTCACACATACTATAAGCCCAGACTATAGAGGTTAAATTACTACAGAGAAATCACATATGACCTCAAAAGTTTGCTCAAACAGACTTTTCTTGTTTGATAGAGTTTGATATTATTTTGGTTCAAGTCTATGGTATTCACCATAGCTATAAATTATATCTATATATATAAAAATGAATCGTGGTTTGTTCCGATGCTTAAAACTCCAGAACGGCTGGACCGCTTTGCATACATTTTTGTATATGCGTCTGGGTGGTGCCCGGGATGGTTTAGCTTTACAATTCGGTCCAATTGGACAAAGGGGCGTGGTACCTCCCATACAAACAAAAAATTAAAAATTAATTATTTCTGCTCCTGCTTACGGTATTTGAACAAAATTTGGTGCGTAAGTTTGGTGTACATATCTTAAGTGCTACTGCAAATATGGGCGGGATTGGACAACGGGGCGTGGTACCTCCCATACAAACCATAAAATAAATATCCAATATTTCTGCTCCTGTTTACGGTATTTAAACAGAATTTTGTTTAACATTGAAACATTTCCAATAAAAATAAAATTTGAAGGCAAAGCAACGTTTGCCGGGTCGGCTAGTTATCTATAAATGGCCTCTACAAAGCTAATGACTTCTACAATAACATCATTACACGCTTTTAGGTGCAATATAAATCCTCCCTAAATTGTATAGTACAAAGGTGTTGTCTCGCCGTGGTACCGCAATATTTTTTATGGCATTAAAGCCAAATTGTGACAAATGTTACACTTTATCAGGGAACTCCAAAAATCTAAAGTTGGCAATTTGCTACTGTACGATTTTGAGATAAACTACGCAAATTCCTTGCATCCTAGGAATGCATCATGGGAAGAGCCTCACACCTTACACATTCTATGATCCTAGACCATAGAGGTTAAATTAAAGTTCGCTCAAGCAGACTTTTCTTGTTTGATAGAGTTTGATGTTATTTTGGTTCAAGTCCATGGTATTCACTATTTGTTAGCTATATAAAACCAATAATAATGGCCTCTACAATAACATCATTGCGTGCTTTTAGGCGTAATATAAATCTTTTTTCCCAGACATTTAAGACATTTAGTTTGTTTGAGCCTATGGAAAGTATTTGAGGTAAGTGTGATTATTTCTCTATAATAATTTAACCTCCATAACCTACACTTATTGTACTTTTCAGCTCGCTCAAAGGGACTATATGTTTCATTTTATAGAGTTCCGATCCAAAATTGTATGTCCCATAACCGCCTGGACTAACCAACGTGCCAGGTTTTCCCCACGAGGTCACATCACTATTTTTGGTACTTTAAATTTTTCTGTAGATTCTCTAGTAATACCTTTGAAAACCAAGTTAGTGGTTAAATATCAATAATTTTCCAATACTGAATGTAATGAAATCATAAGCAATATTGACAACCATCAGGATTATAACAGATTATAATATTTGAAATTACTTTTTCAAAGTAAGAAATACTGTTTTTGGTGTTATGGTAACACTTTCGTAAAAAAGTACTATTGTGGTAAAAAGTGCTTCCTTCATATTATTGTACTTTTTGAGACAATTATACTAGAGTTCTGCAAATAACACTGTTTAGTCTAAACAAATGGAAGTTACTCAATTCCATTTCACTTTTTGTGGTATTACAATTTTGTTGGTAGCAACTTTTTGCAGTTTTTTTTAGGATATCTCAAATATTGAAAGAGTTAGCGTAGTACCCCTCAGTTTTGTTCTTAACTGGAAACAATTTTTAATTACAAATGAATATAGTTTTTTTTTTCTATGGAAGCGCTTGTTATTCTATAAGAGAACTATTTTTAGTACTTTTTGAAAATTCTGCAGTTAGACTTTTGAAACACAAAATTTAATTGTTTCAGTAGCAACAACTTTTTAATACTGAATGTGTAGAAGCGTAAACGACAATAAGTTAAGTTTAAATAAATTCAAGTTGCTTACTTCCAACTCGCTTTTCATGATATCAGTAACAAAATATTCCAAATTTTGTACATTTTGAGGAAACCTGATAATTTTAAATTACAATTGAATAAAGCCTTTTAATATGTAAGCCTTTTGCATTTTATGATAACACTATTGTTAGTACTTCAACTTTTTTTAAAATGCTGCATGAAGAAATTTCAAAAATACAGAATTTAGTTGGTTTTGGTGGCAATAACTTCTTAATATAGGGTGACTTCTTAAGATTTAAGCTTTTCAGGTTGGCAGCACTGGTTGGTAATGGCGTTCAAACATCATCTGTCAAAGTCGAAAGTGTACGGTATACTCCGCCATTTCATCATGGAAAGATTAACAAGCGAGCAACGATTGCAAATCGTTGAAATTTATTATCAAAACTCGTGCTCTGTGACAAATGTGCATCGTTTGATACGACCATTTTATGGTCGTCATAATCGACCTGCTGAATCAACAATTCTTGCTGTTATCCCCAAATTTCGCACCAAATTTACTTTGCTGGACATAAAACCATCGTCTCACATGCGTAGAGTGCGTACCGAAGAAAATATTGCAGCCGTAGCGACCAGTGTTAATGGCGATCGTGATATGTCAATTCGTCGCCGTTCTCAGCGATTGGGCATGTGTTAATCAACCATAAGGATTTTTTTTTTGCCCCAATTGACTGAGTTGAATTTGGTTGACATGTGGTTTCATCAGGACGGTGCTCGTGAAACAATGGATATGTTGAGGGATGAATTTGGTGAGCAGCTTATCTCTCGATTTGGCCCTGTGAGTTGACCCCCAAGATCTTGCGATTTAACGCCTCTTGATTATTTCTTGTTTGGTCCAAGTCGTTAGTCTATGTGGACAAGCCGAAGACTATTGAAGCCTTACAGGGTAACATAATAAGCGTTATTCGTGGAATGCAGGCCGAAATGCTCAAAAAAGTGACGAAAAATTGGACCTTCCAACATATACATGAAATTATCTAGACCAATTTATCGATTCCAGTAAAAAATTTTGATATATGATGCAAATTTGAGTGTTTTATTCGATTTTTAAGAAAACTACGATCACAAAATTACACTATATTAAAATAATTGATCAATTAGGATTGTAAACAAATCAAAACTTTTAATTTACGTAATTCCAATTGACTTTAATTCATTTTGCATGATATTAGTATTAAAATGTACCAAATTTTGTACTTTTTAAGGAAACTTTAAATGTTGAAAGAATTAACTTAACACTACCCACTTTTCATCAATTACGATAAATTTTGATTAGAATTAAATTTAGAATTTGATTAGAATTTTTAGAACTCTGTCTGATTTAAAAATTCCGCTTTGAGACTTCTGAAACCCAATTTAGTTGCTTTGGTAGCAGCACTTTCTTAACACTGCATGCAATAAAAGTGTAAACAACAATTTTTATCTAAGTAAATCCAATTTGCTTACTTTGAATTCATTTTTCGTACTAGTAACAAAATGTACCAAATTTTGTACTTTTTGAGGAAGCTTCAAACTATCAACTTTTTATAAACCAAGAGAAAGTTTAATTGGAATTGAATGGAGCTTTTTTTACACGCATGTTAGTAGTATTTCAAATAATTTGAAGATACTGCAATGTTATTTTTGATACACATTTTAGTAGCGAATACTTCATAATGCTGTGTAAAATGAAAGCATGAAAACCTCTTAACAGCCACCAACATTTTATGTAAATATTAAAAGGACACACAAGTACTTTATCCTTGTATTATCTTTGGCTTACTTTTACAAGCAGTTGTACAAACATCTCCAGTAATGTAAATAAAAGAAATTTGCTCACTTTCAGTTACATTTTTACGATTTTAACGTCAAATATTATACTTTTTTAGCGTACAGTAATTTTTTCATAATACAAATAAAAACTGAATATAATTCTTTGATATAAAGGGCGTTCCAAAACGAACGCAAGATTTAAATTTCTCTGAATTATTTCTCTGGCTGTATGGCATGTGGCGCCGTCTTGTTGAAACCACATGCACTCCACATTCATTTCTTTAATTCTACGCACGAAAGAACTGGTTATCATTTCACGATACCGAACACCATTGACTGTTTGCGCTTGACATGCCTCATTTTCATAAAAAGAGATTCAATGATTCCTCCTGCCCAAAATCCACACCACACAGTGACACGTTGAGGATGCATTTGCTTCTCGTGAATCACTCGAGGATTTTCATCACCCCAAATGCGACAATTCTGCCTATTGACGAAGCCATCAAGATGGAAATGGGCCTCGTCACTGTAGATGATTTTATCGGCAAAATCAGCATTTTCATGTTGTCTCTCCAATATCCAATTAACGAACTCCCTTCGCTGTCCATGGTCAGCTTCAGTTCCTGAATAAATTGAACTTTGTATGCATGAAGATGCAAATCTTTCATCAAAATTCGCTGCATAGTGGATTTTGAGACACCAATTTGCTGAGATCGGTGTAGAATTGAGGTGAATGGAGTTTGAGCGACATCATCACATACAGCTGCGACATTTTCGGTAGATCGACCTGGCCGAAGGCGCGTTGTTGTCTTTACATCTCTAACAGACCCAGTTTTGGCAAGTTTATCCATTAATCTCTTTACAGTTGACTCTTTTGGAGCATTGTTGTGACCCCAAATTGATCGCAATTTGCGAACTGCAGCCGCAAAACATTCATCATTTTGGTAAAACAATTCCACAATGAGAATGCGTTGTTCATTCGTGTATCGCTCCATTTTTATTAACCTCGTACCTTCTACTAGCAATAACAATTGTTCAAATGTCAAACAATGACACTTCGAATGGCGCCAAATTTAAATCTTGCGTTCTTGTTGGGACACCCTTTAGAAGTATATTTTATTTTATTTTAAATTTTTTTAATATAATATAATAAAATTCATAATTCATAATTCATAATTCATAATTCATAATTCATAATTCATAATTCATAATTCATAATTCATAATTCATAATTCATAATTCATAATTCATAATTCATAATTCATAATTCATAATTCATAATTCATAATTCATAATTCATAATTCATAATTCATAATTCATAATTCATAATTCATAGTTCATAATTCATAATTCATAATTCATAATTCATAACTCATATTATAATATATTTATTTATTACTCCAATAAATAAAATCTAAAAATCTATAAAATATAAATAAATTAAACCAAAAAAATAGAAAGGTGTGTTCAGTTTTTAAGTTCCATCCCAAGATATTGCAATAACGAAATAAATAATAAATAAATAATAAAGTCAAATATTAAGAGAAAATTATTGTTTATAAGGTGATTATCCGCGAAGATGACCACTTATAGACAGAAATTTTCAGTTTTATAAATTCCCCTTATTAAGTTATTTATAAATCGTTACATTCTCTTATTAGGGAAAAGGGAATATAGAGAACCTTATTAAAATAGCTACCATTTAATATTTTCAAATAATCGTTATAAAATTCGTATCTTGTTTCCTCATATAACCCAGAAGTGTGGTACCTCCAATGTTTGTTGAAAACCAGTTTTAAGCATATATTTTTTTAAACTTTTTTTTCTGAAAAATTTACATTTTTCGCAAGTGGCTCTTTGCGGCATTGTGCCATATAGGTGAAGCGAAAGACATTATAGGCCATATAACACACTTGTAAACAAGATTCTTATTTTTAAAGCTTAGACTAGATCGTCTGTTTAAAAATGGTCATAATGCCCGAAATGAACGCAGTGCCTTTTCGCAAGATAATTGAATACGTTTCCGGAAGAAGAGTTTTTTTTCTTACCTACAGGTAAAATCATCACCTTGATATTTGACATCATTTTGAGTTTCTATGGTATTGCCTTCAAAGTGTGTTGGTCTCGTTGGGGTTCTTTTCGGAGATTTGTTGAAAAGGAAAATCATGCTATGAGTTTGGTGAACAATGATCTTTAATTTTCCATTTTTTAAGTATTTGTTGCAAGCCATAACACTATTTTCCATATTCTTTAAGAGGGCGTTTGTTAACTTGCTTGATGAAACTAGCGTCGTATTGTCTTCATAATAAGCAATGCCAACTTCTTTAGGAGGTTTGAAATCTGAACTATAGATCGAGTATAAAATTGATCCTTAAGGTAGTCCTGCCGGAATACTTTTGAACGACGAGATACTCTGACCAACCGAGACCGCAAATTCCCTGTTGTTTAGAAAATCGGCGATAATTTTACACAAATACTTTAACGGATCCGATCCATCTAATTTAAAAACAAATTGCTCATCGGGTACTATCCTGTGAGACGTGGCAATCTCATCTATCCTGTTATGAATTAGTTTTTCATATATTTTTTCTAAATTGCTTAGGAGACTTATTGGTCTGTAGCTGGTACGATTGCTTGAGGGTTTGTTGAGTTTGCGAATACCTATCACTTTAGCTTTCTTAAATTCAACTGAGAAATAATTTAGACGTATATAAATGTTGAATATTATGGTCAACAATTTTATTTCTTTTATGGAAATATTTTTCAAAAGCAAGTTTGAGACGCCATCGTATCCTGGTGCACAGTGTGGTATACATTTCGTTTGTGGTGAGAAATACAGCCCCGTTTATTGATGTCTCCTCATTCAATTTCAAATGTAGTACAACTTTATTTACGTTGCTATCATTTGAATGAGTGTAGATCACGGTAAGCTGATGAGCGTTGGCGAATGAGTTTGCTAATGCTTCCGCTTTTTCTCCATCTGTAACGAGAGTATTGTGGCCATCCACTAAAATGGAAATTTTCCTATTACTCCTACATCTCAAACAACGGCTTATAGTCCAAAATCGTTATGAGTAACCTATAGCATGCTAACACCGATACATTTCAGTTAAGCAGATCAGACCTGTTATTGGAACTCAATTTTCATTCTTATCCTAGACTACGGTGAGGTACCCTAACAAAACAATAATGAGACGGGAAAGAAAGAGACGAAATGTCCCAAATGCTGATGACTTCAATGTTCTACAAATTTGCAGTGGGAATGTCCGGGGTTTTTGCAAAGAAGGTGCCTCTATCCGATTGACGGATGTCTTGATCCTGAAGATGCGACTGTCCGAATGCCAATAAAATACTGTGACATTTACTGCAGCTGAAATTCACAAAGGCATGAACTTGCTTTTTTCGCCACCAGTCATCACGCTCTTCAGAACTGGGTCGATTTGGTTGAGATTCAGCATCGATTTGCAGATGGAAATTCGGTATATATTTTTTTTTTTTTTTGCGTTAACTCACGTGCTACACATGGAACGAGCTTCTGTTAGATCCCTTCTTTTTTCAAATAGTTCCAAACGGTTTTTTGTGCAATTTTTAGCTTCTGGACAATCGAAATTGTGCTTATACATTGGGCTTAAGGATCTTCATTATTTTATTAACATTTTCGACGATTGTCCGCTTAGATTGTGGTACATTTTGGACATCAAAATTACCAGAATGGTATAGACGAAATAAAATTGATTGGCTATTAGAATACATGGTCTATAACTACTATTAAACATAAAACAGACTACAAAATATGGCGTATTTTATCTTTACTGCTGTTCATTTTTGACACTCAAGCAATCGCAAAACTGTTTCAATAGTTTTTTGAGAATGATACCCTATCTTTCTAATGTCATATAGCGTAGCTCGATCGCACTTATGCAGTTCGAGGTACAAGTTATTAAAGCCATCTATCGGAGAAATAATGAATATTTATTACAGCCCGATTGCTGTCATACAACGCGAGATACAGATAAAAAATTGTGAATTTACTTTACTATACCTTATGTATGGTCCACAATGCAGTGGCTGGAAATGTCACAATTGGGATAAATCCAATTCCATTGGAGAAAGTCTAACCACATAAAGCGGCAAAGTCCAGCTTTTGGAAAATAACGCTTTTCTTGATATTTTCTAATAGTATTAATTCGTTAATACCTGTATGTTTATCTGTTAAGTAAAAGTAAATATAGTGTTGTTATTTATAAGACCACATAATAATGCCTTGGTATCATGTAATATGTGTAGTAAGAAGACCCTTTGACACGCCCTCCGATCTAACGTCAAGATGGTATATCATCCATGCCACCGTGAACTGCAATAACTTTTGGTGGGCATATAAAGATGTATTCACTAAGAACATTAAGAACACTAAGGAGAGGAACACGAAGTCATTTTTTAAAAAATTTATGTCTTTAGAATGAATGCCTAAAGGGAATATCTTCAAATTTACTGTGCAAGGAATTTCACAAAAGTTTGTGAAAGTTTTTCTACTTACGACAAAAGCTTAAATGAGATTATTTGTTTGCATTATTCTTTTTGTACTATTTCAGTATTCCTTTGGTTTGTTTCAATTTTACAAAAAATTATTAAAGCAAAAACCATTTTAGTTTATACAAATTTATCAAATTATTTAAAACTGTGATCCTTAAATAATTGATAACACTTTATCGATAGTACGTTTTATTGGTATTATATAAGGCCAAAGAAATGTTAATCTTAAAACTACATTTTATGTGCTTTGAAGACATAAACCTATGCATACATATTTATGGATTGATTATGTATCGTAATGTGTATACAGGGCAGGCAGTAAAATATATATTTTTGGAACATAAAGCCACTATTTTTTTATATGCTGAAAATTTCAACAAATTTACAATTCATTGCTTGCTGTTTCCGCATGCCTGCATGCAGTAAGATATTGCCAAATTTTTAAGTTTTTATACCATTTGTATGTATTTTATGCAAAAGGCAAACAAGGCCGTATCAATAAATTTAAATATTTTCAAATCTATTGCTTGTATTTAGGCTTATTTTTCAAAGCGCACTTAAACGCTTTCAAGGCAACCAAAGCTGTATGATAACCATTTCTGGTAAACAAATTTAACAAACAACCTAAATCTCTCTCTCGACTTAAAGTCTGTGTGACAAGGCATCACTTTTGTGGACTTCCCCACCTCTTCCCACAATTCCCTTTCGCCTCTTTTATTATGTACAAATATTTGTGGAGCCACCCCCACAAAAAGATGGGTAAACAAAGTTTTTCCTTTATTTTTTTTTTCTAATTTGGTTGTATTGCATATGTCTAACAAACTTTTTTTTCTTGGAAAAAAAATCTGTCTGAGTGTCTGATGTCAAGTTAGATTTCGAACCCTCACTCCTTCGACCTCATCATGCTATGTGCAGGACGACAACTTGTCTTGGGTTTTTGTTTATTGTGATGAGAAAAGGGTCCATTAAGCACAAGAAGGATTTGGTAATAAATGGTCATTACGCAACTTGAGGAATGACAGACAGACTGGGGTAGATTTTCCTCTGAAAGCGAGCAAGGATTTGGCAAATGTTTGCAAAAAAAGTTTAACATATAGACGTAGCATTCTGCTCTTTTTCTGACCAAAAAAATACCAACTACGACATATAGAGGCAATAGCAGTTCGAAGTTGTTAGAAGTGGAAATGGGGAAACAACCCCTTGATTGCCTTCTACCCGCAAACAAATGTGTTGTTGTAGGCGTGTGTGATATCTAACCTCCCACGCATATTTCGTAAAACCTACTTTAAGGCATTTGCCATGTGATGTCAGACCACTTTTTAGGCTTAAGATGCAAGCGTTCGGTATACCTTTCAGTTGATAAATTACAGGATTTCTTTGATTGAAATTAATTCATATACTCGTACATTTAACAGGATCAGCATTAGCCGGCTTTGGTATCAAGAAAAATGAACTGGAACAAATTTAGCTCAGTGTGCAATATTAGTAAACATTCGGAGGTTTGTTTTCTATTTACGAGAAATGAAACACAAATATTGGAAAAAAAATCCTAAAAAAATGTGCCTGTAATAAAACAATGTGTCAGTAATACAAGCTAGGACCCATCCCAAAATATCAGCTGAGATGAAGACAAACAGTAATCATAATGAAAAAACTATAAGAAATTAATTTTTGAGCTTGTAGGATTCCCTAAAGAACTAGCGAGAAAGAACTACCAAAGAGAAGAAGGCAAACACAGGAATAAGTTGAAGGCAGTGAGAGAAATTGTATTTTGGAACCATCAAAATTCTCTATGGAACTCATAAGGGATAGTAAAAATTTTCAAACGAAAATGGTTTACCAAAGCATAAATAATATAACAAGTGTTACAGGGTGGTGCGTAATAATTACATATAGTTTGTTGCCCTTTCATACTAAACGAAAATTACTTGTATAAGGATATTAGAAGTCTCACGTTTATGTGAATAATCCACTAGAAGTTGAAGAATAAATGGCAAATTTATCGCCTAAAGTATTGGGAAGAGAGAAGTATGAAGTACTATGGTAGCGGCCACTTTGCCAATATTATTTTTCGGCTTCACAGAAAAAAAATTTAAGAATTATATAAATGTATTGTATTCAAACAAAATCGACTTTTTCCATATACACAAGGGTTACAGTCTTCGAAATTTTCAATAGTAATGACTTGCAGACAAGATTATTGTAATTTATTGAGGAGTGTAAAACTCTGTTTCTTTTATATTCATCTGTGTCACAAATGATAGTGTCATGATAGTGGACAACATTCGCAATATAAGAAAATTTTCCAATAGTGCGCTTACTTCTAGCCATACTGTAGTTTAAACGTTATCTGTATTTTATGGTTTAAGTCCCTAACTAGATGATGTCATTCGCAAATAGACGAACATTATCCTATTGCCTATCTTGCCTATTACTCGACCTCTTCTGTTTTTCTCATGCATTCCATGTTTCATCCTCCATATTTCTTACATAGGCCCACTGTGTTTTCTCCTTTCTCTGTTCCTTTATGAGTAATAATTATTCTCCTTAACTAGATCTGTTTGTTCGTCTCATTATTTACAGTATCCTGGGGAAAAATTTGTTTTGATTTGAAGTTTAGCTATTGCCATTTGTATATTAATAGGCTGACATGATTTCGTCAATAAATCATGATTGTTTCGCCATTATGGCAGATGACATTTTACCTTAATGTTTATTAACGATTTTTTTTTTTTTTTTTTTGACATGATTTATAGGAAATGTAATAAGCAAACGCTAGAGAATGTGTAAGAAAAGAAACGGCTGAATTATTATCGTACAAAATATGATGAAATGTTTTCATAAATCTTTTTACATACATAAATCATTTAATGAAATTTGGACAGTTGTCAACATTTGACGTATAATTTGTTATTACACAAAGTATAGAACTCTGGTCAAAGCAAATATTTCGTACACATAAAATTTGGAAATAAAGTTTAAGGAATAAAGCATTTCATTAAACTGGCAGACAGTTAAGTATTTTTTTTAAAGTTTGATAATTAATTAGAAGGTATTACGATAGGTTCTAGACACAGGTAGCCATTTTTTCTAAAAAGAAATTTCTCTCAAATTAGACGAATGTGTAATGCTGTACGAGTAAAAGTCGAAAATAAATCTTCAATGTGTTACAGTGTTATCCTTAACATGGACTGTTCGAAAAGAAGTGCCATATATTTATACCAGGTAGAGATACATGGAAATGTGGAACTCCTAGTATACGACTGTATGTTGACTTATACACCGACGGCTCAAAATTAAGTATAACAAGAAGACTACCTGACTACACGGCTCAAAATTAAATAACCAAGTAGGTTCCGGGGTCTGCTCCAAAGACTTAGGACTTAGTACAGCAAGAAGACTACCTGATCAGGTCAGGTCAGGTTATCAGGTCGAAATTTTGGCCATTAACGAAGTAACAGAATGACTGAGATATAACGTCCTCATCACAGTGGGGATTAACTTGTTCTCTGACAGTCAAGCTGCCATTAAATCCCTCGATTCTGTTTTCCCGAACTCAACATGGGCCCTAAAATGCCACAGACCTCTTAACGAGATGGCTTAGCATTTCAACGTGCACCTTATGTGGGTGCGGGGCCACAGGGACATACCAGGCAACTGAAGAGCAGACGAGCTGGCAAGACTAGAGACAACCTTACAGACTCCAGCCGAGTTGGAGTCCATGAGCATGCGTCTAGCCACTTGCAAACTTCTACTGCGAGATAGAGTATATCTAACAGCAGATGATACATGGGCGTCTGTCCGAAACTGTAATCAATCCAGACAGATGTGGCCTCGCCTAGATCTGAAGCATTCTCACAAACTGCTGTCGCTATCAAAAACCGACGTCTCGTTACTTGTATTCCTCATGAAGGGACACGGTCTGATTGGAAGACATGCAGTGAGACTGAAGGTTGCGATTTGTGATTTCTGCAGGAGCTGTAGGGATAAAGAGGAGGAGGAGTCTATAGAATAACTCCTCTGCAATTGACCCGCCCTGGTGAAGAGACGAGGATCAACAAAGGGCTGTTATTTCTTTAAAGACCTAGGAGATCTAGACGATATACCTATAGATATTACCCGACTTAAGAGCTTCTTGTGGCACTCAGGATGGTTCAACGGGGGGACAGCCACATCTCTAATTTCCGTGGATTGACAATGGACTACACAGTCTAAGTGGGTCTATCTATTCAGACTAACACACTGACGTGACCTATCTAACTAACTTCAAAGTGTGGGATATGGTACCCTTTTCAAGGATATATGGTTCAAACTATATTCAAGACAGAAAGAGTTTCTTCGAAATCCGGGCATTTAGACAATAAATCGGTGAAGAACCTGCACAGAGATTTCAGACCCATCAACTTAAAAACAAAATCCCATTCCATAAATAACATACACGCGGCGGGTCTAGAAATAAAATTCAATCATTTTATTTCCATACTCATTTTATTTCTATAGGTAGACTCACTCAACTGGACCTACAGTTTAGCGACGGTTCTGAAAGTCACAGTTTCAGAAACATTTACCACACTTGTCGATTACACGACTAATCGGAATGTTTGTCAAACACATCGAAGTGAGCGCCGCTCAAATAATGATAGATGCCTATATGTGGGACTTAATCTTGGATCGTGCGAACGATTTCACTTGTACTAGCTATCGCTCCACCGTCAGTCATATCACGTTTTTAGGCAGGGATCAAAATACGAGATGTGTTCAAAAAATAACGTGAATTTTAATTTTTCTTAAAAAATATTTATTTATTCATCAATTTATATTTTATCTCCTTCAAAGTAGTCCCCTTCAGATATAATAATCGTCTAATCTACATTAAAGCGCAATAGGAGAATAAAATTATAAATTATATAAATTATAAATTTCTAACGTCCACCTCCCAGAAACTATGGAGGGAGGAACATTCATTTTTACTAAATGGACCAATTTCTATGCATGGCACCATAAAGGATCTGGCAATGCAGTCCAATTTCATTCGCAAAAGTAAGTTTACTAAATTCCTGTTACGAGTTAAATTATACAGAATTCAGTGCAATTGAATGAAAGATATGGATGGAATTAGATAATTAGTACTCGACTTACCGAACAGGGCGTGGATGTCTAATCGGCTTTGTCGATATATTGACAAGTCTGCGAATTATTGTTTGGAAAATCGCCGATTTTTATGGGAAGTCACGGAAGGAATTTGTCAATGCCACAATTTTTTTACTAAGACTATACTTTGACGAACGCTTATAATGGTCTAAAGTTTGACTATATTCAGTACCACTCAGTGAAAGACATAATCATAATAATATATGGACTAAATCGGTTATTTGTATGATGGGCACCAGAAGGGGAGTTGATAATCGGTTGATTTTTCAAATTCAATAAAATGAATACAAATTTAAAACTGCACAGCCAACGGATGAGGAGTTACGGAATATCAGTAAATTTGTACGGGAGGTACTATAAGTTGCGGTTCGATGTAGCCGCGGTTACGATTTAGCAGAATATTGAGTTATGCAAAGTTTTAAGAAGTCTATGAAAGCATACTCGTATATCATTTGATATGCCAAAACTGTAATGACCAGAAGGAAGCATTTAAAATACCAAGTATCTTTTTTTATGACATTTTAATTCGATTACACAAATCCTTATTGAACTTTTAATACTTTGCACAAAGCGCAGCCAGGGATTGTAAAAGGTCTATGTCAATCCATCTCTTCTGATGTCTCCCATACGGTTTCCTCCCTATAATTCCCAATACGTAATCCACAAAAACCCAAATTGTTGTCCCTTACATTATATCATAAATTCTGGTAAGATTTAAAAAAATTGAACGAGTAGAGTTACCGTTCTGGTACGTTTCACACAATTTATGGGTTAAATTCATACATTCTAGGCTTCATGTCTTCTAATCGATTGCATTAAATTTAGTCAAATTTGGCATTTGCAAAGTAGGGTCTTAGAATGAAAACGCAGCATATTTTCAATAAATACTCCATAATTTCTACTAAGTCAGCTGTGGTAGTCTAGGAATTTATGTATTACATTGTTTTACAATTATCTACAATAGTAAAACTAGTATTAGGTGCGCAAATAAGTTCTAATAAATGGCGCCATCTGTAAGTGCTAGTCGATTCTGCAATAAACTAAACGCCATAAACCAAGCTTAGGCATATGTTAAATATACCGCCTCGACATAATAGTGATTTTCTTTTGACGTCATATTCTTTTGGTTGTGTGAACATGTATGATTTTGTGCCAAATAATCGTCATATGCAAGAAGTATTGATTTTCTTCTTTCAATCGAAGAAACCGGCAGCTATAGCTCATCGAGAACTTCAAAACGTTTACGGAGTTGCTGCTTTAAGTGAAACAACGTATCGAGATTCGTTCCGTCGCTTTAAACACGGTGATTTTCATGGTTTTTCACCTTCCTTTTAGCGAACGGTCCTGAAAGAAAGGTGAAAAACCTTCGAAGACACTGAATTGACGGCATTTCTTGATGGGGATCCATGTTAAAGGCAGGTAAAGCTTGCTTCGGTATTAGAAATTACTTTCTATGTCGTCACGCCCAGATATTGTGCCGTCCGATTATCACTTGTTCCGTTCGATGGGACACGGTCTGGCTGACTAGTAGTTTTACTTATATGATGACATCAACGAATGGCTAGATTCGTGGATAGCCTCAAAAGATGAACATTTTTACCGTGACGGAGTTTTGCCCTTAAGATAGGAAAAAGTAGTAGCTAGCGGTGGGCAATGCTTTCAATGAATCGTTTGTAAACCTGTTTTGATAATAAAGTTACACTTTTATAAAAAAATAACTGCGATAATTTATTTGCGCACCTAATAAATTGCATACAAATGACCGATTTAACCCATACATTCGTACCTCCATATGTTCCAGACGGCTGTACCAAATTCAACCAAATTTCCCACATATTTTACGTTTGGTAATCTATGTTCTGAGAATGGATATGGGTGGCGTCGTCATGCCCATTCTGATAACTCTCATACAAATTGTTCAATTTATCGAAATCCCTAATTCTAAGCCTGAAGTTCCTTAAATTCTGGTCAATTTTACTACGTTATAGTATAGGATAAAATGTGAAAAAGTCGACGGAATGACCACGTCTCTCTGGTGCCTCCTATACAAATTACATAGTTTAGCTTATATATTCCTAGGTTCATGTCATTCATTCAATTGCTCTGTACTCATTATAATTGTGCTCGCATCAAGCTTTTTTTAATACTGCAAAACAAAATAAATTGGCACTACCACGCCCCTCAAAATATCTTCTATACAAATTGATCGGTTTAGTAAAAAAATCCTCCTATATTTCCCGTACGGAGTATTTCAGAAAGTTATCATTATGCTTCTGTTATTTATCTTTAATGCTGAAAACAAAAACTTAATTTGGGTTAAAGCAGGTCGGTTCACCTGATTGTAATTTCTGTCTGTTTTTTTTTGTTTTTTGTTTTTTTTTTTTACTGCATCATTTCGTCAGATTTCGATGAGTTGAAAATTTTGATTTTGAGAATTTCACATTATAATGGGCATACCCCATTTCTCGTAGAAGAAAGTTTTCATTTTGATTTACTTCAAAAATAATATTCGGTGTAAGTTTTTTTTTTAACTCATAATAACCACTTTTTCAAACGTTTGATGCGATTTCAGCAGAATTGGTTCAAATAAGAGTAATATTAATAATAATAATAATTTTTGTAATATTTTTAAGTGGTATCGAATATTTTCCCTCATACAATTCATACAATTTTCGAGGACCCGCTGTAATTGTGGGCGTGGCTATAGAATTTACTAAAAAAATGTACATAGCTTCTATGAATAAATGAGCTAAGTCAATATATAAAATATGATAAGAAGGCAATTCCACTCTTATCCTGTGGTGGGTCACTGCAACCGAGGAATAACGAGGAAAACATTTGCTCATATAAGACCTGAACCCAATGCAACATTTATATACTAATTAAAATTAATATATGTTGGTACTCCAAAGACACTGAAAAGAGCTATTTCAAGTCACATAATTTGTAAGTGACTGCCCCAATAGTGGGCGTCCTTATAGAAAAATACAAAAAGTGCTAAGTCGAAGTGGGTCAGTAACATTTTATCGTAGACTGAAGATTGCACAAATCGGTGAAATCGGTTTTATAGATAAAATCTAGCTTTCGCAGAAACTAAACCGGCCTTTACCAAAATGAACAATTTTTTGTATTGTTTTTTGTATAAATATTGGGGAAAAAACTCTTAAATTTTTGAGAGAACCGCGCTAATTGTTATAATAACCTCTATATTGAAAAAAGGTTATTCAAAACTATTAAGAAAGTGGCCACTTTCACTTTAAAAATGGACCAACTCGATGTAAAATGTATGACACCAAAATGTTTCTAACGAAACGTTGGGATTTGATAACTTTTACTGCAGGTGGAATGGATCCCTTAGGGATTAATTTGCTCATAAAAAGAGTGAACTCGCCTTTGGAAAAGTGAACGTTTTTCAGAGTTTTTTTAACAATGGGCAGTTTATTTATAAACAAATGGTGGTAGTTAATAAATATAAGAAAGGGCCGCTCCAACCCAAAAGAAGCCCTTCTAATTCTAGCAGTGGATAATCAAAATGTTAAAGGTATAAACCGTCATTGGAAAACAGGCAAACAATGATAGGCTATCACATGGAAGGGATGGTTTTAGTACTCCACTTATTTGGCAATGAGTGGGTATGTCGTCCTTCCAAGTTAAATTGTTGGTTCAAATTGTTGGTTACAAATCGAGTAAATGTAATTTTTGAAAATTTATATTTTTTAGAAAATTTCCAATATTTTAAATTTTATTCTGTACCATGATATGCGCTAGTGGATGCACAATTTACAGGACAGCTCATGAATGTAGCTACCAATATAGCTGCCAACATACCATTTAAGAATGTTAAAGAAGTTTTTTTTCCAAAAAATATACTGGAAGAAGTTTTACTTTACAAAACTAATGCAATTTGATTCATAGCTAGTCCTATAATGGTAGAATTACATCGATAATTCTCTAATAGGCTGACTTCAATGAACCCCACAATTCATTAGTTGTGGAAAGAAAGTTTGCAATAGAAAAATTAAGAAATCTATATAATTGAAAGCAATCCATTCGGGAAATAATTGAGATAATTCCCTCTGCTACAATCCAGCCACTAATGAATGACTATATCGCACATGAGTTACCAAACGTGCAGGTCAATAAACTTAATTATTTTTAAAAGTCATTACAAAAAATTTATAAAAACGTATTATGCTTTAAATAAATAATGAATAAATAACTTATTAGAACTGAAAAAATTATTCAAGTTTCCTAATGTAATAGAACTTTCAGCAACCACCTTGTAAATGTACTTTTTGGCGGTAATTAAATAATATTAATAATACGGTTCAATAATTAAATAATAAAAAGCTGATAGATTTTTTATGGGAAGAAGCTATTTCTTACACTCTGACTCATCAGATAATGGGTCTATATATTCGTCCATGGTACTGTAAACCGCATTCGTATCAGATATATAGGCTTCATTCCAACCAAACTTATGGCGCCTGTCTTCTTGTTTATTACTTACCTTGCCTTCTTGTTTAATTTGTTTATAACTTTCTATATGTATTTACCAGCTTACTAGAAAACCTGAAAACCGCAAGATCACTTTGGCTTTTTCTGTCCCTTTGTACAGTCATTTTCTTTTATTTTTGGCTATAATATCTTTTTTTGAGTCCACTGACTTCTTTGAATGACCTTTCCTGTTTCCCACCTTCAGTTCTTTGATTCTTCTGCCTTTTCTCTATTTTCTCTATTTCTCCGGCCTCTTATTTTGTCCTGTATATTATTTTGTTGTTCTTCTTTCTTTATTTCTAAAGTATTGTTCTTTATTTTCAATTTTATATAATTCAATTCCTTTTAAGGTTACAGTTAATATTAAGAAATGACCCCGAAAATATGCTTCACGTTTTGTGTACTTTCTACTCGTTTTCCTTACGCAAACAATCTGTAAGTTTTCCCTACGAAAAAAGTGAAAGGCTGTATGGAAAAAAAAACTTTTACTATTCCTGTCTCTCCTTGCTCGTAAAAATTTAACGCTACCCCCCTAAAGGGGGGAAAGTGCAGAGTTTAATAAACTTTAGTTAACCTTCAATTTATGTTCTTGTTATTTCTTTAATTTCTTTTTCATTTCGCTTTATTTTGTTTCATTTGTTTCTCGTCGTAAAGTTCGTGGATGAAATGATGGTAATAATAATAGTTTTGAGGATTCCCTGATTAACTTGGGGACTTTTGTAAACTCCCACTCTGCCTGAAGTTGTGCTGCTTCAATTATAATTATAAGACGCTTTGGTGTATGCTTTAATTTTTGCTTTTATATGATACCAAGTTAACTTTGATGTTTCTGATATTTCTTACTTTTCTTATCTTTATTGAAACTATTTTTTGATGTTGCTTTTGTTGTTGTTTCAAGCAAGTAAAGTAAGAGGAAAAACATGTTCCCGTTTTGGGGTGCAGGAGTTGAGACTGGACTAAATGGACGAAATTTGTTGTCTCGAGCTTAAATGTTTTCTTTTCATTTCGCTACGCATCAGCCATATGAGCTAAGAAAACAAACAAAGTGGCCTGCGTGGCAAGAGATATTGCTATGAAGGGATGAGGTCAGTTTGTAAAGAAAACGTGGCAGATTTAATTGTGCATTTGATGTGTGTAAATTGGCGCTGAGGAAACTTTTGTCCATGCACGACCATTATTCCTGTCTTTCGCCCTCTTTCTCTCTCTCTCTCTGCTCTGCTTCATACATATAGACATATATCTTCCCAATAGGTCTGTTGCACAAACACAGCTGTGTATAATACAAACAATATGCACACTAGCACGAAGGGCATAGAACAAAGGAAATATATGCGATTACAAAGAATTCATAATTAGTTAACGTTATAAAGCGCCAGTAAGTAGGCAATAGTTTGTTTGACTTTGTACGTTGGTGCATGAGGCGCATAGTATACGGCTTCAATTCGACTTCCCAGAACTATGGTTAATTCCATACTAACAGATGTTGATTTCAAAGGAAATTTATTACAATTTGAGGACAACTGAATGCTTATTAAATTGATTGATGGTTCCAGGAAATCTTCGATTGCCGATGGGGATTAAACCAATATTGCTCTAGGCAGCCATTTTGTGATCGAATGAGAAAATGTGTCACAGTTTTATCAATATGATTTAAGAAAAAAGTTGTCTAGCGTTTAGTTAAATTTAATATATGTATGTATATTAAATTTTACATTTGATGATTCGTCCATCTTGAAAAAGAACAAAATACGTGAGAGTTTCTTATATTCAGTGAGTTTTTGTGCTTTCCCATTTTTAAAATCCATTGAAAGTCATATACAGCTTAACGAGGATTGTGAAGTTTTGTTTCTGTTTATTACTTGGAAAGTTCGCTGGCAGAGCGAAGAGACATCGTATTTTTTTGACGACCCTTCAGGAAAATATGAAAATGGCTGCAGTTTAGTAAAAAATTTCCCAAAATCCAAATACTATACGATTGACAATCCGAAATTGACGAGAGTTGACAAAATGCTCAGTTTTTGAAAAAATTAAAAACTAATTTTTTCGTATTAGTTGCAAAACATATACAAATTTTGAAATTAGAAAAAATCTAAAATTTGGCAAAATTTTAAAATTTGACAAAATTTTAAAATTTGAAAAAAAAATGAAATGACAAAAAATTTTGAAATTTGACAACATTTTGAAATTTGAAAAAATTTTGAAATTTGACAAAATTTTGAAATTTTGTAAAATTTCAAAATTTTAAAATTTGACAAAATTTTGAAATTTGACAAAATTTTGAAATTTGACAAAATTTTGAAATTTGAAAAAATTTTGAAATTTGACAGAATTTTGAAATTTGACAAAACTTTAAAATTCGACAAAATTTTGAAATTTGACAAAATTTTGAAATTTTACAAAATTTTGTAAAATTTCAAAATTTACAAAATTTTGAAATATGGCAAAATTTTGAAATTTGATAAAATTTTGAAATTTAACAAAAGTACCGTCGAGTGGAGGTCTATACCACCATACATCACAGCATAATATCTTAAATGTTTCATAATCGGGCGATGAATCAAGTTCAGTGATATCGGTCAAATACTCGTACATGATAATTAACCGGAATTGAACAACGCGATAGGAACAGATGGAAACCATTGCCATTAGTTCCTCTATACGCAAATTTTTCTGATGAAACAATTTGTCCCAACTGTGGTACTTTCGAAGCACTTCGTGATGAACGACGTATTGAATTATTGAGCAGGAGTGTTAAAAATGTCCCCTATTCATGCAGAATATGTCAACTTTGCTCATTTTTCCTTGGGAATTCATTATTTTTTAATTATTTTCAATAATAATATGTGGTTCCTTTAAAAATATGTCACAAAGGCACTCTTCTCTGCTTATGAACACGAGGTATTTGTGCGCCGAAATGGATAGTACGGGAAGCGTCACAACTAGTTTTCCTGGTTTCCTAATGTAATCAGAGTCGAAATTCGGCCTGCTACAATAGTCTTCGAATCGTGTTTCTTTAAAACGGCCGAAACAAATCTCATATTCAAATCTGTAGTGGGTTGCAAGGAAGGTCGTGCCGCAGTTCACTTTTCGCTAAGGCAGATTTTTGTTTTACCAATACTTTATGTACCATATTTTGTATATAAAAATCTTATATAGCCGTTCAAAATGTTAAGTTGTGTTGAGTTGTTTTCCCAATCCTGACCCAAATATGTATAGGTATATTGTATATCTTTGAGAAGGAGAGTGGCACTGACCAATTTTCTCAGGAATATGTTCTCACACATATGTGTTTTATATTTGTTCATCAAACATAACGTCTGTATCGCTTATAGATTATGCGATATATCCATTCAAATTGCTGTGATCGATAGCAACATACTGAAAATTTTTTATGACGATTGGTCAGTTATTTTCATCGTTATACTGCACTCTTAAAAAGGGACGTGCCATCGCTAATTTTTTGTACTTCGCTATGGCATTACGTTAGGTTCGGTTAGGTCAGTGTGGCAGTCTGAATAAATAGACTTACTTGGACTGTATAGAGACATGGTTGTCCCTAGTTTCTCCCGTTAAGAAGCTCTTAACCAGCTCTTAAGTCGGACAACATCTATATCGTCCAGATCTTCTAGGTCCCTAAGGAAGCAAGAGCCCAGTGTTGGTCCCCGCCTGGTCGCCAGAACGGGTCAATTGCAGAGGAGATATTCTATGGACTCCTTCTCCTTTCCATTCCTACAGCTCCTGCAGAAGTCACTAGTCGTAACCTTTAGTCTCATTGCATGTCATCAAATCAAACAGTATCCCGTCATGACGGATACAAGTAATGAGACGTCAGGTCTTGATAGTTACAGTAGTTTGTGTGAACGCTTCAGATATAGACGAGGCCACATCTGTCTGGATTGATTACAGTCTCGGACAGACGCCCACCTACCATTTGCTCGCAGTAGTAACTTGCAATTGGCTCCAACTCGGCTGGAGTCCGTAAGGTTGTCAATAGTCTTGCCAGCTTGTCCGCTCTGCAGTTCCCTGGTATATTCCTGTGGCCCGGCACCCACATAAGGTGAATGTTGAAATGCTGTTGAAATGCTGATCTCGTTAAGAGATCTGTGGCATTTCAGGGCTAATGTTGAGTTCAGGAGGACAGAGTCCAGGGATTTAATAGCCGCTATGGCATTAGCGTACGTACTAAATCTAATTTAACAATTTATTAGATATGGCCGATCAAAATTGTCATTTGTGTGGGCGGTGGCATGACCCTTTATGATTCTTTTCTGGGCGACATGAATTGAATTGTGCTGCGAATTCAGCACAATCACTCCATTAGCTTGAGTCTATACCCGGAACGAAGATAGAAGCATACAGACACTCAATGTTATATAGGTACATATATAAATATACTTATAATGTAGATATTTAAGGATTTCCACATAAAACCGCTGTATTTGGCATAAAATGCATAAAAATTCCTTGGCAAGTGCATTTCGCAACCTTGAACATATTCTTAAGTATTGACGTGCCGGAAAAATTTGGAATATTGGCTTTGGATACCAGGGCATTCCACACGGGTTGATTCCAAAGGGCGCTAGTCATCCTTTACTCAAAATAGAAAAACGGCTGTTAAATGTCTTCTGTTTTGAAGAACTTATTGTAAAACCTTTTATCTGATTCATTGTAAGGAATTCCTTTCAGATAAATTAAGGCAGCCGGAAATCAGTTGAAGCTGCTGCCAAAAGCCTGCTCTCAAATTATGACTAACACTGCAATCCATGAACTATGACACGTTTTCTAATGTGGAAAGAATGCGCCTAAATTAGTAAAATGCTTGTACCTCTACCTATCTAGGGCAGATAAACACCATTACTACATTATGGAATTCTTAGCCCACAACATCTCCTTCTCAAGTCACCGTTGCAATCATTTAAACCACCAACAATTCCAATTTAAAGCGCAACAATTAATCACTCTTCGGAACAATCACAGCAAATGAGTTTCTTGAACGCTCGAATATACCACGAACCAAATGGAAGCAAATGTTTGGTTTTAACTGGGAAACGTGACCGAAACGTGATAAATGACACTAAAGAACAAACGCATGGAATAGTGAAAGAGATAAAGAAAGAAAGCGAAAGGTGAAGTAAAAAACGAAGATATTTTTGAAGCAATTAATAAACGTTATTAAACAAGAAAATAAAAATAAAATAAGAAGAACAAGAAAAACTATAAATGCAGTATTATGCAATTATTGCGGAACTATAACAGCCTAACACGGCCAAAGCGTAGGCAAGTCAACGACCCATAACTGGAAGAAAGCAGAAAACTTAATAGCCAACACATAAACTGGCCAACATTTAGAATGAAATTGCTGGTAGTAGTCGTTGTAATACTCGTAATGCAATCAAGCGGTAAGTAGTTCCCTCTAAACTTCTACTCCTTTATATCTTGACAAGTGTTTCACTACTCTGAATTATAACGTTGTCTTTTAGCTCTAGCGATATTAGCTAAACTTCCTAAATTAGCCTTGAAATTGGATGATGAGGCCGTGGACGACGAAAGCTTGTTAGATTTGTTTAAACTGCCTAAACTGGATATCTTAGCCAAGAAACTTTTTAAAAAAGAAAAAGAAATCGAGAAAATAGAAGAGGTGAAAGAAAAGTTTGAGCATAAACTTTTGGGCTTCCTTGACGATATAACTAATGCCAAAAAGGTACACGAAAAACTGAAGGTTATTGAACCTCTCCCACTAGTCGTCAAAAAAACATGTAAATGCATTGAGGAGGTCGAAGATGAGTGCGAAGATCACATAAAATATTTTACTTGAAATTGAATTGTTGAAATGTGTTAATTCTTAACAACTGTTTTGTATGATACTAAATAGAAAACAAATAAGGAAAAAATGTGTAATATGGTTTTAAGAAGAAGCAGTGAAGGTAAGATGATAAAACAATGAAGAAACCGCCCACTCTAGCCATATGAACCGAACATAGGTGATTTTTTTCGAATTGCCAATTCTTTTACTTCCTTTGTAGCAACAGAGTTTGGTGACGGGATTAGTTGTCAGTTATATTATTGCAAATGTAGATGAGTTTTGATCATAAAGGTTAAATTAGACCCTAGACCAACTCTTTCTGTACTAGAGAGATATTTTTTTTTCGAGAGAGAGTTAGAGTTGATATTTTTATTTGAGCCATCAAAAGTAAACGATCTCACTGAATTTGTAAACATGGAAAAAATCGATTACCTTCATCTAATTTAATATTTCCATTTGAAAGGTCTCAGTCCCACCAATATTAAAACCGAGCTAGAGTCTATTCTGGGGGAATCTGCTTCTTCGTTTACGACTGTGAAATATTGGCTGGCAGAGTTTAAACAAAACCGTACGTGCTGCCAAGACGTAATTCAGGTGTCAATGTCAGACATGGTTAAAGAAATCTACAAAACGTTATTGGGAGATCGTCGGCTGAAGGCGCGTGGGCTAGCTGAAATGATAGGCATTTCAGAAAGTGTTATATATCTATATTGAAAGAAGATTTGAAGATGAGGAAGCTGTTTGCAAGATGGGTGCCGCGTGTGTTTTCAATAAAGCAAAAACTGCGTTGTGAAAATGTTTCAGTAAAGTGTTTGGCGATGTTTTACCATAATAGAGCCGAATTTTTACCTCGATTTATAACCATGAATGAGTCATAGGACTACCACTTCAAACCTGAGACAAAGGAACAGTCAAAGCAGTCAAAAGTAGGCAAAGACGGTTTCATTTGCAGTCAAGGTCATGGCGTCTGTTTTTTGGGATGCTCATTGCAGTATTTGTATTGATTATCTTCAGAAAAGAAAAACCATCAATGATCCATTATGTTGATTTATTGCAACATTTAGGTGATGAAATTATGGAAAAACGTCGCATATGGCGAAAAAGAAGGTGTTGTTTCATTAAAGCAATGCTCCAGTTCACACATCGAATATTAAGGTGACCAAAATTAATGAATTAAAGTTCGAATTGCTTCTCCATGCAACTTATTCGCCGGACTTAGCTTCCTCGCACTATTTTCTATTTCCAAACGTGAAAAGATGGCTTAGTGATATAAGATTTGCCAACAATGAAGGGGGTGATTATAAAAGCTATTGAATATCGCGGAAAAATAAGGAAAATGTTTCCCAAATTTTGTGTGTCTTCTTTGTTAGGTCTAGTTTTGGCACCGCCTTCGTATGTCTATTTAAAGATGCCCGTCTTCGTATCTGATAAAATAAACAAAAAACATCTCAAAGTTGTAGATGGACCAAGTTTGAAACTGACCAGAGTTGGACTGGTTGAAAAAAATTTCCATATAAAGACTGAAACTACTCCTGAAAATTTTTGACACTTGAGGATTGTTTTCGTTTTCAACAAATTTCCCGCTTACTTGTTAATTAAGAGCTATGTATCATTATTATGTGCGTGGCAGAAGAAACCATTCAAACGTGTATAACTATTTAATGAAAAGCTCTAATTGTAGGCATGGTCATCAAAAACGTACTAAGTAATATAAACTTTCACTAGACAAATAGCCTGTGTCGTTATATAAGGCATGAAAGGAGATTATTTCCGACACTCATACTTATCTGCTGATGAATCGGTACGCTCCACTGTATTGGCTGCACATGGCGTAAGCAAGCACTATCAGTACCGTGGGAAAAAACTCGCCACACAAAGAGTAAATGAACTAATCTCAAGAAAAATGAAAATGAAGAGTTCATGTTTTTTCCCATAATTTTACCATTAATTCACTAATGAAAAACTATACTATAGGAATATACTGTGGTATTGTATATGGATCGCCATAATTGTAAAGAAGATTAGGGAAAAATACAAGAAAATAAAAATATTCATTGGAAAAGGGAGAAAATCTACATATAATGTAAACATATATGAGAAGAGGAAGACACGCTCACTTATCTGACGTTGGACCAAAGTAACGTCTATGATGTTATGGTCCGCAGATGTCGCATCGAGTTTTAATTTAAATCACGCTGGTGTATCGAATCTAAGACATATGTTGTCTTAAAGTTGATAGTGACCAAATTTCACACCATGAATGTGGTTAACATCTGAGCAAATTTAGTTTTTTAGGACGCACAAAAGCTTTTTTCAGCAAAAAAAATTACAAAAAGTTTTATTTAATTTTATTTAAGGAAAGGAATTTTCGCTGTGGAAACGTAGGTAATATTGTGGAAAGCTTTACAAGTGCCATAAGAAGTTTAAAGAAGTTTCAGCCTTTAACAGGAAGAATGCTCCGGACGATTATTAATCTTTACCAATGAAAATCACGTCCAACAAATTCGAGATCTGATCACAAAAATTTTCGACTAACAATTAGGGTCGTTTTTGATGATGCTGCTATTTCAAAATGATTAGTGAATCACAGCACATTATAAAATTCATTATTATGACACTAGGATCTTATGATCTGGAAACAACCAACTAATTGAGTGAATATCATGCCAAAACTGAAGCAAGACTGAAAGAATTGCACCAAAGCCTCTGAAAAATCAAAATATGCTAACAGTGGCATCGCGTATTGCGAATTTCTTCTGCATGGCCAATCTGTCAACAGGGAATAATATTTGGATATTTTGCGGCTCTTTCGTATATTCATAAAAAGAGGATGGACTTATGGACAGACAACTGTTGGGATTTCCTCGATAAGAGCCTCCACATCTTCGTAAGTTTTTTTCAAAAAGCCCACTAATATTGACCCACAACTACCGTATTCTCCAGATGGCTTCTAGATAAACTGCGAAGAATGCTCTAGGGCACCGTTTTGAGTCGATTGAAGGGTTCCAGTGTCAATAACAGAGTACTTTCAACGACATATCGGAAGATGACAATACGGGATGATTTGTAAATTATGTCCAAAGGGAATATTTTGATGGTGATAAAATAAATTTGACTGCATATATATTTCTCTTTTTTGAAAAAAATAAAAACTAGTCACACTTTTTGGAGCAGTAACAAGCTTCGCAGCTTTAAATTACTTACTTTGATAACTACTAGAAGAGAAGTTGCTATCTATTTCGCACCGCAGAAGATGAAAGAATGAATACTCCATTTTTGCAATCAATGAATTATATCTGGATATCATAATACCAATTTCTATGATGGTCTTGCGTGCTGTATTTTCTGATAATTAAAATCATTACTATTTTTGCAATGTAGGAAAATTGATAAACACATTAATTGTAGTAAATAAAAACAGATTATAACTTTAATAAAACACGTGTATGAGATGCAGAAGAAAATAACACAACCTTTAAAGAATCCAACAAATTCCTATTATCCATTAGCTCTCATATTAATCTTAAGCTATATAATTTAGCCTTATGCTATGCTTCATTCATTGTTAAATACATGACCGTCATAGAAGCACACACAAAGATGAGAGGTAAATGGGCGCACAGAAGAATTGCAATTAAGTTAATCAAAAAACTTTTCGGTAGTCTTTTCCTTTTTCACTGACAACAAGCTGTCACTGCAGCATAACGTAAAGTTAAAAATAACTTTTGTATAACCTCCAGTCTGCTGCTTCGCCACCCTTGTCTTGCCTCTTCCTGGTGCGCCCCATTTCATTTGAATGTCCATGCCAAAAAATATGCACTGCAGTATTGGTGGTCAAGTCAGTCTGCCTGACTTTCCAATTTTTCACAGGTTAAATATTATTTGGACGAAAGTTTTCTGTTTCCCCTCAAAAAATAATACTTGCATTATTACTTTTTCAGCCATATCGTCTGCACGATATTAGATTGTGACAGAGAAAGGTTAAATATATAAAAAATAAACTCTGGTGGAGTCTATAATGAAGTGAATTGGGAAAAAGTATTTAAAAGGATAACAAATTTATGATGTTTCAAACACAAAATAAATTTGAGTTCCTCTAAAAGTTGAAGTTAAGGAGCAAGTTTTCATTGTACTTTAATACAAGCATGTGGAGGTATCACAAAAAAAAATTGAGGTATTCTTTAATATTTCGATATAAATGAGAAATTAATGAATTATATTTAAACTGGGGATGAATGTAAGTGATTAATTGTAAGAAGTTTATAGAAAAACTGACATTTAGATTTGAAAGCAAAAGAGGTTATTAAAAACTAAAGCATAATTTGAGGAGCAGGGTAAGTTTAAATTTTAATTATAAAATACCCAAATACCTATATTACAGGCAGTGTGGGTGTTTACTAAGGAGTATGACAATATTTTTGTTAAAAAAAAAAATATTGGTAGAGATAAACATATTGTTTTTATCCTATTTAGTAGGAGTTAACTTGGCGAGATACAAATATTAAAAGCTGTATTTATGGATTTTTATTTAAAGTTTATGAAACAGATTTTTGTAGTAGAAACGTTTTTCTCAAAACTATTATGAACATGATGATGCTAAGTGAGTAAGCGAGTAACTCATAACTAGGTGAGTAAGGTTCAAGTATTTAAATTTATGTGCTTGATATCTTAAACTTTGCTTTGGTATATTTTTAGGCTTATTCTCTCTATGCTTTTTGTTTGCCTTTTTTGTTCGTGCAGATATTTAATTTGTTATTCCGTCATAAACTCAGGCAAACTTGAATCGTAATCTCTCTCTTGAACTTTAACAAAAAATAATTACATTTGCTTTAATACTAATTGCATATATTTCAGCTACTTTTGCTATAAAGCAAACATTTTTTTTGAACTTTCGAACATTTGCTCAAGTTAAATAAAGCAATTTGTGTGCAATTATGCTGGAGACAAATAAATTTATAAAGTTTTTATTATTGCCAACATATTATAACTTTTTTTATTTATTTAATATTGTTTCATACCTTTATAGTAGCATTCAAAAAAAGAACTTTCAACAGAATTTGCTGGAATTTGCTTTCGTATGAAAGTAAATCTTTGCTCTACAAAAATATTCGTTTATGTGATATGAACAGTTGCATAGGGATTTATTAACATTTGAAAGCACAAATTAAGGCATTATAAAAATGTTGCTTTTTGTTTCAATCATGCATCTTATATTGAAGTTTATAATGCTCAATAGTTGCATATGAATGTTCCAAACAAATCTATATATGTATAGTGAGTGCGTGTTTGTTTTATTTTTAATTGAAAATTTATTCTGTTTTCTTATAACGTAATTTAAGGCTTTTTAAATAAAGTGAATTGTAACCCATATTTAGGCATCCCCTCTCTGATTGTTACAGTATTCATCAATATTTTATTACTTATTTTTTTATATAAATTTCATTAAATATGTATTCTCTTTATATGCACGAAAGTGTGTATACATTTTATATTGAAGCTGCATTGTCGAACTAAAAATACAAACAAAGAGAAGTAATACAGTTGTATAAACACGATTTATTTGAATTAATAAATATGTTATTACTTAGTTTATCTTGTAATTCTTTACATACATAGTTGCCTATTTTTCTTTATAATTGCATAGTTTTAGGTGATACAGAATCGGTAATTTTTGTATGAATGAAATGAAACAAATACTGAAAGAACAAATAAATAATTCATTTTTTAATACATGCAGATTTTACTTAAAGATATTTTCACAATAAATGAGAAATTTGTCCGTTTAGAATCCACGAGGGTGTGTTGCATAACCTAATGCGTTCATAAAAGAAATATTAATTTGTTTTGGGTTCTTTTATTTTAAATTAAAATTTTCTATAAAAAAAATTATGGATAGACACATCACTAATTATTAACAACATCAATAATCTAATTTATTTTTCTTAATAAGTAAAGTTTTTACGTCTGGAAACACATACATTGTGTTTGATATCTTAAAGTGGGGTAAAAAAATGATTTCTGAAAATAAAGCGAAAATAACAACAACAAATAAATACTTGATTATTCAAAATGTGTACATTTACATCAATATACAAGAGCAAAATGTGTATATTTAGAATCCCCTAAGTCATGTTGCATATCCAAATGAAATTAAACCAAAAGTTTTGTTTTGTTTTAATTTTCTTTTAAACATTGCTAGGAAACAGAAATAATTGCATTAATAACATCAATAATTTAAAAGCGTTAAAACCTTTTCTCAATAAATTCATATTGTGGGCTTCGAAGACCATGCATTATGTTGCATACCTCAAGGGATTCTGCTCACAACTTCTCAAAAAGTGAACAAGAACTATAAGTATCAGTTGGAATTAATTTCAAATGCATTCTGTTATTGTAAACCTTTCTTCTTTCTCTTAAATGACAACTAAATTGAAAACTATCATCTGATACCAGTCTGGCATCCAATACCACATTATGCATTTACAAAGTTTTTAGATGATGTTGTAGAAATGATATTTGTACGAGGGAAATCACACAAATCACAGTATTAATATTTATTATTTGTTTTAAATTTGCAATAAAAACTACTGCCACGTTTTCAAACTCATTTAATTTAAATTTTTGCTAAAATCTCATAGAAATTACTTTGGCAAGGTAGCATGAATTTTCCTTTACAAAACTTAAATTGCTCCCCTTCACTATCGGCCAACAGAGAACTCTGACGATAATTGAAATGACATATACGAGTATATATTTATAATAATGATTCCTCTTGAAACTAGCGAAAGTACTTTCACTACTTTCCCAAACAATCATTTAGTTATCTATCTCAAAATAGTTTGAAATTTGTCCACCCTCATAAACACCTTTGACGTCCTTCCTTTATGTGGTCCTTCTTAAATTCCAATTAGGTTTATTTATCGTAAAACTGCAAGACAACGATAAGATGCAAGAACTTAAATGATATCATAAACATGTGTTTATTAACTTTATACTGTTGGTGTTTAAATCCTAACTAATTACACCCTAAAGTATTGGAACGTACAAGAGAGTATAGATGCAAACACGTAGCAAAAGCGGAAAGCTCGTTAGAAGTTTCTTTGGTATGGTTCGAAAAAGAAAATAGTAAAACACTCAAAGAAAAGGGAAAGTACTGGTAAAGCTACAGAAATCCTAATAACATTTTTATACACCTAAAAATATGCACCATTTTCCGGTTTTTTCATCACAATTCAAAAAATTAAATATTGAAAAAAAGAAAATGAATAAAAAGAAAAAAAAAACTAAATTTAAAAATGCGGTTTGAAAAAAAAAAAGATTATAAAACCAAAAATGGAAGATACTTCGGTTATCCACTATGCGTATTTGGTAAAATCTTATCTACAAACACTGGTCGAGACCGGTAAATGAGTGAAATTTTCGCATTTAACACCTATAAGGGATAAACATTTTTCCCTTGACCAAGAAGTGTTAATTTGTTGGTTGTAAATTTCCGAAATATTTGGATTATTGTGGTTTTGCACTTTATCCACAAATTTATTGATTAGGTCGAAAACGTAATGTCGGGTAAGAGTTATTTTACAAAGAAAAACACTGGGGTACTGTGATGGGAAAATTTTAAAACCCGCACAAGGCTTTGTGTTTTTCTTTGTAAAATTTCTATCTCCTTGATGACTATGGGAAACACATTAAATAAAATTGGAAAAGCACATAAAATAACTGGCCGTATGCTCGTTTTGTATAGTAAAACGTGATTTTTAAACTACCCGTGAAAGGAATTTCCTTATTTGAAAGGAGAAGTCTTAGCAATTTACTTTTGGAAACTACGAACGGTTTACATTTTCCCGATTCGTTTCTCAAATAAATTGCTTTACCCTTTGACGCATTTATTTTCACTCCCCATTAGTTATAAAAGTGTTTTACGTTGCGCAAGTGAACCTAAACTTTGGCGGGTGCCATAATCGGCGATATGTTATGTGCATACAGCAAAGCGTCATTTGCATGTAATAATGTAATAATGTAATAATAATGTAATAATCAAAATAAGGAAAGCCATACAAGAATATATTATACAAGTGCGGGCCTAGAATTGAAACCTGGGGATCACCGAAATTCACATTCCCAAAGCCGGAAAACATGACCGAAAAATTAATGCAAAATTCGCTGTTACCAAAAAAACTGAATGCGTTCTTGGGCGTCATTTGGTTTTAACTCGTGAACCAATTGCACCTTATATGGGAAAAGATGTTACATATGTAAAATTCTTTGCAAAGACCGCCTAGACATCTCTAACTGCTGTGAACGTCTCCTGGTGGAAGTTTCGTGGTTTTCGTCAAAACTTGCTTGCACTCGAGCAATGGTCACTTCATTTCGAACTGCACGATGTCTTCCAGCACATGGAAGATCACAGACAGCCCTTTGTTGCCCAAAACGCCGAACCAATCGGTAAATTGTTGGGGCGCTAGAAGCATTTCAAACATGAACTGACTCTCAAAGTAAAATTGAACAACGTTGGTTCTTTGTTCTGTGCTGAGGCTTTCCATTATAAATTACCCAAGTATTATTTAGTTAATTCTGTAAAGAGACGAAAAAAAGACTTGAACAAAAAATGTATTCACTGATCAAATCTTAGCGTTACTTAAACGCCACCCTATATAAGGATCAAAACCAATCTGGATCATTTTATATAGAATACCCTTAAGCGAAGCATGATCGAAGGCTTTTTCAACGTCTGGTGATACTGCACCCGTACAAAAACCCTTTCGCAAATTTGGAATAACGTCATTTTGAAGCTTAAGCAGAGAATCATTGTTTAAATGGTCCTTCTGAAATCCAGTATCCATTTTCAGTAGGCAAGAAAACTTCGCGACACGTCTTTTCTTTTCAAGTTCACTTTATTGAATGATCCCTTGATCTCATTTCGTCAGTTGAGTACATAATTTAACATAGTTTGAATTGATAGAAAAGGATAAATATATGTTCGTATTACGTAAAAGATTATGGCTAGGAGTAAGACGAATATATTAGGTTTATATACGTACAACATAATTAAAATACACACATTTAAGGAAACTTAAGTACATAAGGGATAATAGGGAAACCGTATTATACAGTCAATATCCTCTAGAATAAGTACACTCTAAAATAAGTATTGGCTATCATCTACATTGCTACAATTTTGTCCCGGATTATTATCTCGAAAAGCTTACGTAAGTTCGATAATAACGAAATAGGGCCAAGATGCTTAACATCATTGCTTTTCTTCCTCTGTTTTATAGACACGATTATTGAAACCTTCCATTCTTTTGGAAAATAAGAATTGGTTAAGTAATTATTAAAAATTACTACTAAAAATGCATAAGCTATCAGATAGAATGGAATAGTTGGAAATTTTAGAGTAGAGTGCTACAAAACTTTGTCCACTGTCATCTGATTGGGACAATTGTTTGAGCTTATGGGTTGGGAACGTGAGCAGAGTTGAAGCGTATTTTCAGGAACCATTAAAGTAGTTCTATTCATTTCTTCGTTTAAAATTTCAACATCATTATCCGAAGTTGCCTCATAAATGCTTGAAAAATTTTCTTAGAGTTTTGCAATTTCAAAGCATTATCCTCAACAACTTGGCCTTCAACCATCCGAACTTTTAACTGATCCCCCTTCTTGTAACTTACCATATTAAACACATTTTTATGGGCCGTTGGTCCCGGTTTCATGTGTGATAATTTTTTACCAAAATTTCTACTTTGATCAATTTCACGTACCTCCTAATGATTATACTTATTAGCTGAATTTGTTTCGATAACAATCAATAATCCGAATTTTAGTGAAATAATCTTTTCAGTTGTTTCTGCCACCTGTGCTTAATTTCATATAATCTTTTAATCGTATTCGGAACCATAAATTTTATGTTTCTCAATTCAACATAAAATGGCATTCTACAAAAAAAGGTTTGCAAAAAGTTTTGTTTTATCCTAAATTATTCTACAAGGGGCGTCCTAAAAGTAATAACTGTTGCATATTCGTTTTTCGTTGATAACTTTCTTCGAGTTTATCACATTACATATAATGTCACTCTGCACGAGGGTTTCCTCTAATGCACTTGGTTTCCCCATTAGGAATTGCTCGTTAGAAGGTCTGTGCAGTACAGGAGGGTTGTTTTCCAGTTCATGTGTCATTACTCGTATTAATCTAAGATGTGATTGCACAAATGTGTTTTAAGTAAATATTTAGTTGCAATATCTCTATCTCTTTACTTTGAGACATACTATTTATCAATATCGCGATATTTATTTAAAAGTCTCATTTGTGCCAGGGTTTTTTTTTTTCCTCCCCGGAGGGTAAAATGTGCAGATAGTTTTAAGAAAGTAGATAACTTTTCATTAGGGGGGAAATAATGAAAATTGAGTCAATAACGAGCGAAAGTTGGTGATAATGAGATGAAAAGTGTAAAGTGATAAATGTTATTGAATCAGAAAAGTCAAAACAAAAGAAGGAGGGAGAGAGAAGGCAGGCAAGGGCCAACAAATGGAGCGTATTTGCACCAAAGCATTGCCATATGAAAGATTTTGCGTAATGAACTCTCTATACACTGAAATGTGGGTAGTTTTAACTCTTTGTTAGTTGAAAGAAAAAACGTAGGTTTGTCTTCGTTTAACATCCAATGTTGTTTCGGTAATTCATTTTCAATCTTGGAGAAGGCTGCAATACCATCTAGCAGAATTCTATCGCCGTAAATAAGTAACAAATTGCTTTTAGTTTGGATGATATCAGTCGTGTTTATTATAGCCTCTTCTCAAACTTTTTCAAAAGTCGAATAGATTGCACAGTAAATTGCCTACTTATCTAAAGCGTGCAAAAACGATTCAATAAGATTTTTGACAGTATTTACTGAGTTTTAAGTAAAGCTAAGATTTTTTGTTTAAGTCTTTGTTTCCGTCTCTTTGTAGAATTAACAGAATAATACTTGGGAAATTTGTGATGGAAAGGCTCAGCACAGAACAAAGAACCAAAGTTGTTCAATTTTACTTTCACAGTCAGCATTCGATTATTCAGATCATATCGAAATATCTTTCATATTCGAATGTTCCTAACGCTCCAACAATTTACCGATTGGTTTAGCGTTTTGGGCAACAAAGGGCTGTCCGTGATCTTCCGCGTGCTGGAAGACTTCGTGCACTTCGAAATGAAGTGACCATTGCTCGAGCAAGCAAGTATTGAGAAAAACCCCGTAGCTTCCACCAGGCGACGTTCTCAGCAGTTAGAGATGTCTAGGCGGTCTTAACAAAGAATTTTACATATGTTACATCTTTTTCCATATAAGATGGACTTGGTTCACGAATTAAAACCAAATGAAGCACAAGAACGCATTTAATATAGCCGCCGTTAAAGTTACTTATGCGCCACCCTTTATAAAGACGTGTGAACTTCGCAGGAATAACAAGTTCGGTCATATCTTCAAACAATTTTTTTCATATAGAATTGATGAACGCAGCTTTATAATCGAGGAAAAGATGCTTAGTGTCAATCTTCTTCAAGATTTATCGTAATATTCATAAGGGGAGTTTATCTGTGTGTACAATTGTTGAGCTTCATGCTGATCCCTCCACTTTTCCATATTTTTGCTCTCCCACTCTGTTCTGATATATTTCGTTCCTTAAAAAGGGGTCGTCGATCGCTCCTTTATTATGCTTTTAGCGTCCTGCCACGAAACACATTACAATTGGCTGCAGCGTTGCCTAGTACGCACAACAATTTTTATCAGCCGCCATGCAACATACTCGAGTACGGATTTTGATGTAATGAGTATCCTGAACATTATGACTGGTTCGAATTTATGTTATTAGTTAAGAGATTTTGCTCTATTAGGCTGTTTTGTAGACTTTGATTTCCATACTTTTTAGATACTTTTTTGACGGTATTAAAATCTGCACTAAAATAGAAAGATTTTCACTCAACAAACTTATAAAACTTTTAAGAAACAATTTTTACTGAGCCTACGTGTACATAAAATCTAGCTTTGTCATTTAAGAAAACTCTACTATTAGAACTCTACTATTACTCTTCTACTCCTTTAAATCGAAATCTAATAACTTCCCTGCATGTCGATGTAATTCAGCTTATGGAGGACTACATAATATTCTTAGGTGTAGAAGTGATATAAAAGAACTTCGCTAAAAGCAGTAAATATTCGTACAATATATCTTTGGAAGTGGTGAAAATGTTATTTTTCTTTTTAAAAGACTTTCAGTTTTTCTTGGCATGTTTATAATGAAAGTGCAATTTGAGAGATGAATTAAAGAGACGATGCAGGAGTGTTTTTGATTATGGGCAATTGAAACCTATGTAAAAAATCACAGAGTACAGAATGTTTGAAAAAATCCATGAGGTGTCAACCCACGAACGACAGTCTTAAATATATTGCACGAGAAGTTAGTTGTGAGGCAACTCACTTTGAAATGGGTGCCGCGTTTCTTAACAAAGAATTTAACCAGGGGAGTTGAGACGGAAGAAAGCTGAAAAGGGTCTGCTAACCAACAATGTGATGACGAATGGTTGCTAGAATTGGAGAAGTTGGATCGACTCGGTATTTATTTAAAACAAAATTGTGACACTTGAGGAAGAAAAGGTTATTTTCCACGAGGACAACTGAGCAGCCCACAAGAGCGTAATCGTCAATGCGAAATCACATAAATTTCGGTTCGAATTGCTGTCCCACCTACCATATTTTCCATATTTGTCCGCCAATAACTTTCCGTTTCCAAGATTAAAACGATGACCAGAGGTTCATTTTATTATTATATAAAGATGTTATTTTTCAGCCTAGTAGCTAAATTTGAAACAATTCTGGTAATAGCACACAATAGAAAAACAAGAACGGTTCTTGATTGATTTTAATAAAATTAAGAGAAACGTATGCCTATTTGGATTTTGGAAAATCATGCGATTATATGGAAAAAAACATGAATTCATCCTGAAAAAAGACAAAGATTTGGTAATTAGAACAGTACGCTATAATTCTAAACTTTTTCTTATTTTGTTGATTTGTTTAACCAACTCCTAAATTGTTAAAAACAACTCTAAATAAAACAATTACAATTACAATTGGTAGTATTTTAAATGATTGTGTACTACTCTATAGTACTAAGCAGAATAAAAAGTTAAATCGCTTGTTCGTTTCAGCCTCTCATGAATCCCTCTTTCTGTATTGAAAATACTTATTTTCTGTTGTATTATTTTATTTGTTGCACTAACAGATTCCCCAGAGAAATCGCTTGCAAATGCTTTTATTTGATTACCCGCACAACTGCCACCATTTGCCACAAATAAAAATTCAATTTATCGACCAAAATTCGACTCGTGCAACCGAATATTCGCCCGTGTCCACTCTCAGCTAGATCTATCAGTTTTCATTTGGTTTTTTTCTTCCTATTTTTTGTACGCTCTCCATTACAATCTTATAATTTCTCGGATAAATTCATTCAATTTCACATTCTTGCATCAACTGGCGGATGGCAGCAGACCCACCAATGTTGTCTGAGCAGCCTGACGTAATGGCTGACATGTCTTAATGTTTGCTCTACGTTTCGTTTGTGGCGGGTTATTGCGTGAGTGCGTGCAGCAACGTGTGGCACGGGAGCGAAAAAGCTCACACACAAGAAGTAAAATTGATTGAATTGCAAATTGATTGACGTTTGACAGTAGAAATTGATTTATGCATTATATTATTGCGAATGAAACAAAGCAAGTGCGCTTGCAGTGTGGACGAAGGCAAATAAAGTTTTACCAAATTATTGGCTCAACAAATGGGGGGGAGTACGTGAATTTCCTATAAAATGGCCTCTATAGATAGATAGTCTAATATTAAGCAATGAACAGTAATATGAGTGTATGAATAGCCTTGAACAGATTGACTAGCGGATGGATGAAAGGGTGATTATAAATAAGCACACCCTTGGTAGGAAATTTTACATTTTTATTAAAGTTTTATATGCAAAAATTATTTATATCGTAAAGACAGGTTTTGATATTTATACAATTTGCTCGACCTTAATAATAAGTTTACTTGTTTGCAGAAGCAATTTATTTGTTGATGAATCGCTTCATAAAGACAAAGTATTGCTGAATGCATTTGAACCAAGGAGAACTAAACTATCCTGACGTAATGATCAATTTAACTCTTTACAAAATGCTCGTTTAAGAAAAAATCACTTTAAAAATCATATACAAATAAAAAAGCGATCATTACGCGCAGGCGGTACACTGTGTTCGAAAGGACGATAACAATTTGAACCAATTATTGCATCTAGTGTGTTATCCTTTGTGATCTGATGGGATCTTGTTATTGTGACTTTACACCTGGTAAATAGAGAGCTGAACGGATATTACAATAAGTATTGAAGGAAAACCGATATATGTATATACATACCTGTATGTGTTATTTGTCTTGGTAGCAAATTTGTCTTCGGCAGACTAATTCATCGAAAACTACTTAAAGCTATTGCTAGATTTGGCATTACTGCGTAATTGACACGTCTTTACGAAATGACGCCTAACTTTCACTGCACGCAGCTAAAAGCTTAGATGGAACATCAATATCATACTTTATCATATCGGGAACTACATAATATCCATAGGTATAGAAGTGGTATAAAAGAACTTCGTTAAAACCAGTAAATATTCGTACAATTTATCTTTGGAGGTGGAGAAAATTTAATTTTTTTTAAAGACTAGTTTATAAGGAATGTGGAATGTGAGAGATGAATTTAAGAGACGATGCAGGAGCGTTTTTGTTTATGGACAATTGAAACCTCTGTAAAAAATCACAGAGTACAGTATATTTGAAAAAAATCCATGAGGTGTTAATCGACGATCGACGTGTGAAGATACACAACAGTGCGAAATATATTGCACGAGAAGTTAGTTGTGAGGCAACTCACTTCGAAATGGGTGCCGCGTTTCTGAACAAAGAGTTTAACCAGGGGAATTGAGACGTAAGGAAGCTAAAAAGGGTCTGCTAACCAACACGATGATGACGAATGGTTGCAAGAATTGGAGAAGTTGGATCGATTCGATATTGATTTACAACAAAATTTCACTGCATGCAGCTGAAAGCTTAGATGGACCAGCAGTATCGTACTTTGGAGATCATAGTGAATAACGATTTATTGGATACGACTGGTGCAATTTTTAACAAAACTTACATACTCCGATGATTTAAAAGTCAATGGCTAAAATTTGTGAGATGTTACTGCAGCCTTCTCAAATATTCTGAATCTGTTTGCATTTCTAGGTCTGATTGCGAAGTAGTGCCAAACAAAGTTATATATTTCAACGAACATGGGGGGATTAAATCTACTCGACTTTGACTATGTGAAAACGTTGGAAACTATAACTTTGTAGAATTGCTGGGTTTCGTGCGTTCACTGCACGCAGCTATAAGCTTAGATAGAGCACTTAAGAGATCATAATGAATATCGACTGGCGCAATGTCAAAATGGTCAAAAGTTTTGAGATGTTACTGCAGCCTTCTCAAATATTGGGAATGTGTTTGCATTACTAGGTTTGAATGCAAACCAGTGCCAAATAAAGTTATGTATTTCAACGAAAATTTAGATTAAGTCTATTCCACTGGGACTGTGGTAAAACATTGGAAACTATAACTTTGTAGATGTAATTAAAAGAAATATATTTCTTGTAAAAAGGCCCTATTATACACTAAGCTTGTGATTTAATCACGAAGACCTCCCCACATAAACAAAAAATCCAACTGTACCAGATTTTAGATCTTCTTATTTGATTTCACAGCGGAGAATTCTTAGTCATGCCACAATTGAACGAATCTGTTATTAGAGAGATAGGAAAGAAAGCAACCCACAAAATATATCGGCCCATCACCATTAACGCAAAGTATTGACACTCTATGAATCATGAGCTATATGAGGTGCACATTGCCAAGGATATGATCAAATACATCAAAAACTAGTGGTAACTCTGATTATGAGGAACACAATTAGTACAATTTTTAACCAAGAGCCACAGGCTACATGCTTGCACTGATGATATTAACATTACTGTTGGAAAATTATGGAAAGCTACTGCAGTCTTCTCAAGCCTTGGAAAGGTACCTGTAATAGAGCGTCTAGTTGCGAACGGGAATTTAACATAATTATACGTTCTATTCATTTGAGATGCAGAGGGAACGTTAAGAACCATTACTTTGTAGTATTGGATGACTTATCCATTTGAATTCAGCGTTTAACAAAACGAATGATGTCAGCCAACAAGAAGAGAAGAGTATTACTTGTAAACAACTACTAATATTGGAAGAACAAGCGCTTTAATGGCGGGCTCTCACTCGACGACTAAAAATCCAATTTTAATAGACACAAGTCTTAACTGTCTCGGCGTACAGCCTAGGTTACAGCAAAAATGGATACACCTGCTCCGAGTGTTTTCAAGAGAAAAATTTTTATATTAAATGAGGTCCAGTTAAAGTTAATGGAGAGTCTTGGTTACGCATGAATCAAGAGCTGTATGAGCTGTGTACTAAAATCGGCGTAGTTAAGCTGATCGAAATATAGCGATTGCGTAGTCTGAAACGTATTGTACGGATAAATCAAAGTACTCCAACATGAAAAGTTTTTGGTAATAAATTTGATTACCTCCAATGGACTATCAAAATTTCGTTGAAAGATTCCTAGACACTATCAATATTTGATATGCCGATTTGGGGAAGAAGGACTTAAATGGCGCCTAGAAAAGGAAATGTTACCTACCGTCAATCGCGTGGAGAAAAGAATTTCAAGCTCTTAGGTCTTAAGCTAAAAAAGCGAATGATTGCACGTCAAAATTTACCTTCTAACCAAAAATATCTACTTACTTAGACGGCTCCTAGAAGAGGCAATGATACCTATAATGCACTGCATGGAGAAGAGGGTTTCAAGCTTTTAGATCTTTGATCTTAAACTTTAGGATCTTAGATTTTTGCCTTGAAAGCTATCATCTTCAATTCTATTGGCCATCTAAGTAAGCACGTGCTTATGTT
The DNA here is from genome assembly GCA_019455685.1 of Philornis downsi. Taxonomy (NCBI): domain Eukaryota; kingdom Metazoa; phylum Arthropoda; class Insecta; order Diptera; family Muscidae; genus Philornis; species Philornis downsi. The sequence goes on from JAHXMU010000009.1 coordinate 3,664,565, forward strand.
TAGAAGACAAATTTAGCACGAAAATTACCACTTTTCTGTAGGACATTTCTGTAGAAACAATTCAGTAGATTAAGACCTTGCCAATCTTTGGCATGATTATAAAGTTGTCAATGTCATCGCAACGTTCGTTACGCTGGTGGTGGCAACATGTCAATGTTTTTGTTACGCCTTTGTTGTCGCAACTTTGCAATCCCCTGCCATAATGCAACAATTACTCAATGACTTTGCCTTTTTGAGATACTCGTATATCCTGCAGGGTTTATTGACAGCTTGTGATGTTTCTGTGTATTGCATAAATAAAAACAATTGGGAAAATTAACTCACATCAATCAAACGCTGGCATATCCTCGTTCACCCTGCCTCTGGAAACATTTTATATTATAAAGGGTGGGTTGTATGCGAAAAATGATAATATTTTGCCAAATTTTCTTATTAGAAAATGTGATGTCTATAGAAAATATCAATTTGTCGAAGTCTACATCAAAATTCTGTATGTGGAAGTTTTGTATTTAATTAATTTTTTCCTTCTGTAAAGCGGACAGCAATAGTTACTGCTGTCAATATTTTCGACAGAGAATTCAAATGTCATATGCCTGTTTGATAACTGCAAATAAACCTCAATTATTGAATAGACGTTTGTAAAAAAATTACTTCTAATCCGCCACAATTTAATGAATCATTCAGCAACGAAATTGTTTCGGCAGGGTTTTTGTTTATGTCATTAAATTAAATGCAAAATTCTGTACAGTCTCACAGCTCTTCCTGCACTTTACATTATTTTATGTTAATTTTTTTTAAATTTTAATTAAAGAAATACTCTTCCTTAATTTCTGCTTTGTATATTCATAAGCGCAACATGTTTATTTCTGTTTTCCGCCACCTGTTGGCAGCCGTATTTGAAATTCTGCACTCATTTTCTTGGTGGAACAGAACAGAACAGAAGGGGAGGGTTTATCGAGAAAATTTACATATAAATTGAATTGATTTTTGATTTTCCTTTGATTTACGAAGCATATTTTTTTGTGGCACAAAATCTGCTGGGAATATAAAATCATCACGGGATGAAGAGTTATCTTTGTAGGAATTCTGTAACAAATTAAAATCTAACCGAATTTGGGTGGGCAAAATTATGTATAATTTGAAATTCAAATGCGAGTATTCCCGAAGGAGCGAGATGGGGCAAACATTATAATCTATACAACAATAGAACATTGGAGTTTAAAAATTCTATAACAAATCAAGGTTATTATTAGGTTATTATATTAGGTTATTCTTTGCTTGAGATTCATTATGAAGTAACACGCGACGAATATCACCACCACAGAGTTCTTTATAGAAAGCTTAGTGTCGAAGGACTGGCCAGCAGAAACGGATAATCAATGTGTCATTTCTACTGCTGTAAACAATTTCTTCAGTAAATTTAAAGCAGATTTTATCAATGAATTAGAGGTTGAATAATCAAAGTCATACAAAATTAAAAAATATACTCACTTTTATTACAGCGACTTGTGAAGCACTGATTTTTAAAAAATTCTTTCGAATCTTAGACGAAATTTCTCAATTAAAAAACTAAAGACTTTCATCTGAACTGAACTGTTAATTTCTTGATGTTTATTGCGGTATACTAAGTCACCGTCCTGGGCGAGGTAATTGGTATAATAGTGAGTTCCATCCTCGATCCTGTCACCAATCAATATCGACAAGTCTAGTAAATATTTCTCAGATCTCAGAAAACATTGATGATATAGTAAATGAAATTTGTTGTGACTCAGAGTATTAGAATATTTAAGTTTTCTATTTTGTATCTAAAACTGTGCTTTTACAAAATCTTATGTAAACTTGAGGAACATGGTCCATTAAGAATGAAACTAAATAATGGCGGGCCATTAGTAAAATTCTCTAAACTTTTAACTTTGGTGTCACACCTATCAACATTTTTTCGCCATAAAGTTGTAGTATATCGTTGTATGACTAAAGGATCTCGAAATACAATCTCTATTTCTTGAGGCCAAGCAGCCGTTTTTTGCGGAAGAGGAACCACGAATAAAAGATAAAAATTTTCTATTTGAAATACCATTTTATAATGAAGATATCGATTCGAATCAAAATGATATTTTTGAAATTCGTTGGATCTCGAATTCAAATGCCAACTGTCCGTCTTACTTGAAATTTTACAGACTACTCTAGACTTGATCTATTGTATATTTGTTTAATTGATGGGAGAGAATGAATAATTTGACCTTCAAAAAAATATCACTAAGTCAAATTCAATTTTTGTTTTCAATAAAATTGTCTATCCGGCTTACCAAAGTTTAACTTTCACCAATATTTTCTACTTAGTAACCCTAACTCCCACTGCACCCTTATTAAATAGAAGCGATTCGGAATGTCACATTTTGACTTGAAGCTGGAATAATAATAGGTGGAAGATATATTGGATTTTGATTATATTTCGTATATTGGAATTTTGTAGAATTTTGCTAATTCGAGAATTAAAATTTGTTTTTTTGTTTTGATAAAGACATTGAGGTAAAAATTAGTTTTCTGTACAAAACATGTCTTTTCTATGTCTGATTAGCACGATAATTTTCATGTAGATTGGTCAGGTAGTAAAAACTTTTTAACAGATATCACCAATTCGAAACAAAGTATATTTTGAGGTATGAGATATAATTTTAAATCTTCTTATTTGTTGGTATATTTCTTATAAATTTTGTTTTATGTTCGCTTTTAATAAATAAATTTCCATTTAAGCTTTTATAAGAACTAATTGGTTGAAAGATATGTTGCTAATTCTTTACCATATCCGGATTTGCAATTTCGGAAAGTTTTAAAATAATTGGTTTCTTATTAAACGTTAGTAAATGCTTAAAATAATCAAGTTTCCCATTTTATCAAAAAGAGGATACGAATTTCCTGTGACAGAAAATATTTAACTACAGTCCTATTATTATGCAAGTTCTATAAACCTCTTTGCCAGAGACCGTCACAAAAACGAAATAAAATTTAAAATTAGTTTTGATTTATTTCAATTTCTGGAATCTACATCAAAAATATACAAAATTTTCATTTTAATTCCGAATCAAAATTTTATTGCATTTTGTTTCTGTTTCATACAGCCATTTCTTTGCTTGTATTCCATTTTCAAAACAAAAAAAAAAAAAAAAAAAAAAACAGACAAAATGTTTCCGAAGTTGTACAAATTTCGCAAATTCAGAAATAAACTGTTTGCACCATTTTTACCAGAGTCAAAATATCTGTATTATTATTATGTTTCGATAGAGAAACAAAATCAATTCAAGTTTCTCTATTCTTTTAGAAGTTAAGTTAATTTACAATAACGAAACCGAAATGAAACTGAACCTTCATACAGGTCCCTGTTTTTAATACAATGTTCATTTCAAATAATTCTTGTATATTTTCTTAAGTTTTGGTACAACTTAACGGCCTAATATAACATTTGTGTACAATATTCGAATATTCGGCTCGAAGGACCAAAAAAAAGTGTGTATAGGCTAATAATATTTGGCGAATCTTGTCGAAAAGAATAAACGGAGGGAAAATATTGGCTGAAAAAAAAAAAACTGAAATCTTAAATATGTACGGAATAATATTATTCAAATATTTATTTATTATTTATTTATTATTTCCAGCGACAGTGTGGCCCACACGACCAAACTCTCTTACGTTGTAATATTCGAAAGAAGACTACAAGGACGGGAGAGAACTTTAGAAAAGTCTTTATTTCAGTTCAGCGATGGTTGTAAGAATAGATACGCATGATTTGTAATTCGACAATATTCAAAATTCATTGGTGGAATGAAAAATTTGCATTGAAATTTTTTGCATGACTTACATTTCAACTGAATGTTGTGAGGTAAAAAGAAAACCAAGTTTTAAAATATGTTTTTCTTATCCTTCCTTCAACATATGAATACATGAGTACCCGGATAGTTGGGTATAACCATAAGGACTAATCAGATAGCAATGTAAGCATGATCGTTTTGTCGTTATTTACATCCAAGAAGTGTTGAGGTGGCCAATAATTTCAGCCTTTGATTTATGCCCCCATTACGAAGAGTAGACCGAAGCAATTCAAAACTTTAGTAATACTTTGTACCGACTGCCATGAATTGAAAGCAACAAATGTTTAAGAATAACTTTCATTTTCATTTCATTTATTATAAATCCTTACAGTTTAGGAATTGTCATAACACATTTCAAGAAAGTTATGAAAATATGTAAATTATTTTATTTTAAATATGTAAAAGAAACAGTTTAAAGTTATTTCTAAACATACAAAACTCTGGATGTTGAATTGGGTATTCATTTCTTGCAATCCCATTTAAGGTATTGAATTCAGTAAATCCCCAATTCAAAGCATTATGTTGGGCATAATTTGCGGAATGGTGTTTTATATCAAATATATAATGATATCTAAGTGATCTCGGCGAAACATAAAACGGTATAAACGACAATAATTCAGAACAATCAATTATACCAGCTATTATATCGAATACAAATAACAAGGTATGATAAATACGGCGATTTTGCAATGGCTGTAAGCCCAGCAACCAGCAACTGAAAATATAAGGAGGCACAAAATCACCAAAGGTAATTGAGGAGAGAGCAAATTTCGGAAAGACCCCCAGAATTCTTTCTATGCCTGACATATTGATTTGGAAAAGGGGACTTCAAGCAATAGAGGCATATTCCAACTTTGATCTTACATAGGAAGTATACAATATTTTTAAGGTATGTGAATCGGTGAACTCGAAACAGTTGCTTCTGATGTACGCTAGTATAGATTAAGCTTTAGGGGTAATATAATTTATATACGAGGTAAAAGCCAATGCCGCATCAAAAACAAGACCTAAATCCATTTTACCTTAAGCAGTAAAGAGTCTGTAAACCAATTTTGAAAGTCAATTGAATTACTATACCTTGAAAATGAAATATGGGCACATTTTGATAGATTTAATGGAAGTTTGTTTAGGGAACACCAATCAAGAAAACTATCTAAAATCATTTTGAAGATCTACGGCCTTAGAAATATTAGGAATTTTGTGAAGTATTTTAAAGTTATCTGCTTATAAAAGAAAATTTACTTTTTTAAAACAGTTAGAAATATCATTTATAAATGAATTTAATAACAAAAGTCTCAAAATACTACTACGAAAGAGATTCATAACCACTGAAAACGACTTTGCATATTCTATTTAGCATAGCATTTTCCCTCATTTTATGCTGAACAGTTACCATCTAATCCTCTTTCAGGATTCCTTCCCCAAAAAACCCAAAATTAATCTCCGAACGAATGTTCATACATATGATTTACAAACTATTCTACAATGCATCATTTTGTAAAACATTTGTCCAAGTGACAGCTTTCGATATTGTTAAACATTTCTGTTTTAACACTTCACAACAGCTGTTTGGCAATGACATTGACATTGCTCGATTCCCGTTCGTTTCTTTTTGTGCTGAACAGACGAAAACAATTGCCCATAAAGACAAAAAAAAAAAATCACAACAAAAAAAAGTAAATAAAAAATGTTGACAAAGAAAATCACTTAAAAGAACAACACAAACGCTGTAGTAAGTAAATAAATAAAATTGCATTATACTCGAATTACAGCCGTAGACGACTCATAAAGACATGAAAATTATGGGATTTGCCAGAAAACGCTTAAGGCCATTCGATTCGTAGACTGACATATGCACCGTACGAGGGTGGCCCATAAAAAATAAAGAGAATTTAAGCACAATTTAACAAAAAATCAATTTGTGCACATTGTGCCAAGGCTGTAGAACATGAAGGGAACGGGTAGATATTGATAGGATTTACTGGATCGTAATGGAAATGCACCACAAATCAATATAACATACTTAGCTGCTGTGATGACAGAAAGCCGTGGGCTAAAGGGTGAGTTTCAAAAGAGTGGTATTTTTTTGGGGGAGACATGGAAGCTGTAAAGCAAACAGCATTTGACGGCATTCCTCTGGTTTGGGGGAAGTTTAAAGGGGGTTGTGCTAAATGACATTATCAGAAAGATGTACAAAAGGCGCTAATATTGATGGCAGAAATTGTAATGTAATAATGAAGATGCTAATGGCTAGAATCACTTTAGTTAATTAAATCAGTTTTTAAGTTGACACAGCATAAAACACAGAATACAGATTTAGACGCATTCTTATATTGTAGTACTTCTCATAAACGCCAACGATATATTCAATCAATTATTTGTGTGACGGAAATTTAGTCATGAATTTGTAGCAAATATCCAGTTGTTGGTTCTGATTGAGTTGATACTTCCTGATGGCAGCACACGTAAAGAAATCTCAACCAAGTACGCACTGTTCATAACAGAGCCAAAATTCGATAAGAACAGTAACAACACAGCTTGTGAACAACAAGGCTACAAGGCTTGCAAAACCAATTTGGGCAAAAAAATAAAGGTCGTATGAATGGAATCCAAATTTTGTATGTCCTTCCTTTGACAAAATATGCATAAGAATTGCTTCGAAATAGGATTTTTTACCCATCGCTTAAAGTGCTTAAAAGCTGTTCTATCAATTTCATCTTATCAGATCTATCCCAGCGGAACTATTTTACCAGACCAGTAAAATCGATGTTCACACTGCGAAAAATGCTGTAAAAAACGCTAAAAATGTACCAATACGAGTATATATGATTTATTTGTCCACCACATAGTTATCTTTGAAAGAAAAATTTGGCAAATATTTCTTAAAGAAGCGATCGAGCTTGGTACACCTTCGAAGTTGGTATGTCTGTTGACCGATTCATAGTCTTCAGCGGAGGCAGTCAGAACTATTACTGACCCATTTTGTATCAAATAAGACTTGAAAAAGGGCGCTATGCCTTAATGCGATCTTTTTAATGCACATACCTATATAGAAATGATTATAGGGGAAGCAGGAATAAACAAGACGGACGCAATTTTGAACAAAAGAGATGTCGTAGTTTTAAGTCTACTCATTATATTACCTCGTTGGCCGTTAAGTGTGAGATATTACAGAAACCTTCTCAAAGACTGAGAGTGATTCGACAATAGGTGTTGCTCTGATAAACAAAGATTTTGATCGGTTGAAATGGTGCGTAAACGTTTTAGCAACTATAACACTAATGCGGCGAAAGATTTTATCTAGAATGGCTCTGCCATCGATAAAACGAACCAGATCAGCCTAGAAATTAGGAGGAAAATTTTACCGTTTCAAATGTTTGAATCTTAGAAACATTTTAAAGGAAAAAGATTTAAAAAAAATAATTAATAAAATAAAATTTAATAAGTAAATAAATATAGAGTGATTTTTTAAGATTTAAATTTTTCAAGTTGGCAGCACTGGTTGGTAATGGCGCCCAAACGTCATTTGCCAAAGTGAAAAGTGTACGGTATACTCTGCCATTTCATCATGGAAAGACTAACAAACGAGCAACGATTACAAATCGTTGAAATTTATTATCAAAATTCGTCCTCTATGACAAATGTGCATCGTTCGATACGACCATTTTATGGTCGTCATAATCGACCTGCAGAATCACCAATTCGTGCTGTTATCTCCAAATTTCGCACCAAATTTACTTCGTTGGACATAAAACCACCGCACGCGTAGAGTGCGTACCGAAGGAAATATTGCAGTCGTAGCGACCAGTATTAATGACGATCGTAAAATATTAATTCGTCGCCTTTCTCAGTGATTGGGCATGTGTTACTCAACCACAAGGAATTTTTTTTTTTTTTGCCCCAAGTGACTGAGTTGAACTTGGTTGACACGTGGTTTCATCAGGACGGTGCAACATGCAACACTGCTCGTGAAACAATGGATATGTTGAGGGATGAATTTGGTGAGCAGCTTATCTCTCGATTTGGCCCTATGAGTTGGCCCCCAAGATCTTGCAATTTAACGCCTCTTGATTATTTCTTGTGGGGTTATGTCAAGTCGTTAGTCTATGTGGACAAGCCGAACACTATTGAAGCCTTACAGGATAACATACAACGCGTTATTCGTGGAATACAGGCCGAAATGGTCGGAAAAGTGACGAAAAATTGGACCTCCCCAATGGACATTTTGAGACGGAGCCGCAGACAACACTTACATGAAATTATCTTTAAAAATTAAATGGCAAAGATCAGTTTTTCGATTCCAATACAAAATTTTAATATATAATGCAAATTTGATTGTTTTATTCGATTTAAAAAAAAAACTATGATTAAAAAATCACCCTTTATATAAACATGTAAATAAATAAATAATAATAATAAAAATAAATAACAAAGTAATCAAATTTTGTAGTTCCTAAATTTGCTGAAATATACAATCGCTAAAATAAAACAACCGTATTTCCATTTCAGCGATTTATTTTATTGTTTTATTAGGAATATGATGATGCCAAATTGATGTCTTCAATGGCTATAAAACTAGATTGAAGATAAAAGATCATGATATTTTATAGATTAGAGGCTTCTTTCTTAAGTTAATCAATTTTAGCGATTTTTTTTTTGCGATTTCCGACGTTTTTGCTATCAACATATAAAAGATTTTAAGAATTTTTTTTGAAATTTGTTATTTTGAATATTCAGTTTTTTTCTCCTAATATTTCTGTGTTTCTGATCTTAAACAGTTTACGCTTTCTATAGAGAAACAATAGATATAAATGGTGTCCCGACAAGAACGCAGGATTTAAATTTGGCGCCATTCGAGGTGTTATTGTTTGACATTTGAACAGTTGTTATTGTTTGCTAGTAGAAGGTACGAGGTTAGTAAAAATGGAGCGCTACACGAATGAACAACGCATTCTCATTGTGAAATTGTTTTACCGAAATGGTGAAAGTTTTGCGGCTACAGTTCGCAAATTGCGATCAATTTGTTGTCACAATAATGCTTCAAAAGAGTCAACTGTAAAGAGATTAATGGATAAATTTGCCAGAACTGGGTCTGTTAGAGATGTAAAGACAACAACGCGCCTTCGACCAGGTCGATCGACCGAAAATGTCGCAGCTGTACGTGATGATAACTCTTAAACTCCATCCACCTCAATTCGACACCGAGTTCAGCAAATTGGTGCCTCCAAATCCACTATGAGGCGAATTTTGACGAAAGATTTTCATCTTCATGCATACAAAGTTCAATTGACTCAGGAACTGAAGCCAGCTGGACAGCGAATTCTGATTTTGCCGATAAAATCATCTTCAGTGACGAGGCCCATTTCCATCTTGATGGCTTCATCAATAGGCAGAATTGTCGCATTTGGGGTGAGGAAAATCCTCGAGTGAATCACGAGAAGGAAATGCATCCTCAACGTGTCACTGTGTGATGTGGATTTTGGGCTGGAGGAATCATTGGACCTTCTTTTATGAAAATGAGGCATGCCAAGCGCAAACAGTCAATGGTGTTCGGTATCGTGAAATGATAACCAGTTTTTTCGTGCCTACAATTGAAGAAATGAATGTGGAGGACACGTGGTTTCAACAAGGCGGCGCCACATGTCATACAGCCAGAGAAACAATTCAATTCAATTCTATTCAAATCTTGCGTTCTTGTTGGGACACCCTATACAACAAGTTTTTTTTTTAGTGTAGAGAAATTCATTGGCTCACCCAATGTGAAATATAATTTATTGTTTACATTTGTTTTTACACTGTGGTAATCGAAAGCTTCTTGATTTTAGCGTTTTTTTTTATTACAGCCTTAGAAATATCTTTGCATATTTCTAGATTTTAAACTGCTTGTCGTTTTTCATGAAGACATTTGTTAAGCGAAAATATTCATCGAAATATTTACATTATTTAAACGTAGTCTTTGCAGATGGCAATTTTCAGCAACGAATAGAGTTCATTTGTCCTACCGCAGAAAAAATCAGTAAGATTGCAGCGATCGTAATGAAGTATTCGTTCTTATTTACATTTAGTTTTAAGCCCAGTTTCAGTATTTTATAGTACATATTCGAAGGTATTCGAGTACGAATATATCATGCAGAACTTTAGTTTATGCATCTTAAGCTTAATCATCTGGTAATTATTTTCAGAGACCCACATATATACAGGGTGGGTCATAAGGGCGTTGGCGGTTTAAATATTCAATTAAAAAAAAAAAACTACGAAACATAAAAAAATATATTTGTATTTTTACAATTTAAGACTTAAAAATAATGTTGTCCAAATGGCTTCCCTCGGCTGCTTGACACTCTTGGAACAGAAGTCGCAAATTTTGGAAAACTCGTTGAAAAGTTGTTCTCGGTATTTTGTTACTTTCCTGAATAATGTTCCTCTTCAACTGCTCTAAATTGGTCCGATTATTCTCGTAGACTACCGATTTGAGGTAGCCCCATAGAAAATAATCGCATAGAGAGAGAGATCGGGGCTACGTAGGGGCTATTCAATATCCCCCCTTTTCGAAATGAGTTTTCCAGAAAAACTTGACAAAGTTAAGTCGGTTATTGGCATCATCGGGTTTTAATTCTTGGACTATCTGAATCTTATAAGCCTTCAAATGCAAATCACGTTTCAAAATTCGTCGTAAAGTTGTTCTTTTGACATCCAAAGACTGACTTCGCTTACGTGTTGACTGTTGCGGATTTCGCTGAACTGAAACACGAACACGCTCCACAATGTCGGCTGATCTTGCAGAAACTGGGCGACCACGAACCGTAATTGGTACTGTTGAGCCGGTTGTTTCGAACATTCTGATCCATTTTCGTATCACATTGACGCTTGGAACTTCACTTAAATCGTGTAAACCGTGTTCATGCCGATACAAACGTCGTGCAGTAATCACTGATTTATTGTTTTCGTAATACGCTCGGACACAAAATGCACGCTGCACTCCCGTGTACGGCTCCATGGCGACTAAATTTCCAGGAAGCGGCGCAGCGAACAACATATCCCCCCGCCACCCAGCGTAGTGCGTTACCGAGAAATTGAAGATTTAAACCGCCAACACCCTTATGGCCCACCCTGCACTTTAGTACTATGCAAACCTCATTGGCATGACATATAATTTAGTATAAAAAGTCAGTTTATAAATACTCGTACATACAAAGGGGAAAATAGATTATGGTAAAATATTTTACAATCCTTTTTAAGATTTATTTAATTATGGCGGTTTTTTTCATTTAAGCGATTTCTAGAAATCTTGTAATGCCAAATTGATGCATTCACTAGGTATAGGCTTCGGTATCAAAAATTGTGCAATTTGGGGATAGAAACTCAATTTTTTTAATTATACACATATTTGCGTTTTTTTAGCGTTTTTGAAAACTTTTTAGACACCACGTTAAAGGTGCCGTTTGGTTCAGTCCTTTTAGAACCAGTCACCTAAATAATTAATTCCTCGAAAACATTTAGTCTTCCTTGTCTGTAACAAAATCTCATAACGTTCCCTTCCAAGATTTATTTTATTTTGGCGCTGTTTCATTGTTTTTTACCGATTATTTAGAAATTTGTTAATGCCAGATTGATGTGCTTACTAAGCATAGGCCTCAGTTGGATATCGAAAATTAAGCAATTTAGAGATTGCACACTTGATTTATGGGTTAGAAACATTTTTGTGATTTTTTTTTTAATTTGGCGATTCTAGAAACTTTTTTGACACCAAGAACACCAACAACAACAAACAAACTTGACGCCGACAATATTGTGAACGAATTAACGTGCAGTGGGAACGGTAGAGATGAGTACAAGAAGGTACAAGAAGGGGAACAACAAAACGAAAACTTGGAGTAGGGTTAGTAGAGCACAAAGCGGATATTAGGAAGAGGAAAGAAACAACGTGCAATAGAGAATGGACATATGATAAACTTTGACAATGTAAAAATATTAAACAGAGAGAAGAAAATGAACGAGGTACACTTTAGAAAGTTTAAGAATACAACAAAGAATAAATACGTGTGTCAATACTAAAGAGAACAAACACCAGAAGAAGCCGCAATATTTCGTTGCTATACTTTGGAGAGCTAAGTTCTGTGACATTAGTTATTGAGTTTTAAACTGTGATTTATTTATGTTCTGGGATCATTATTTTTATTATTAAATTATTGTGTCGTGCTGTCCAGTTTTTTTACTTATTAATATAAGTAATTGTCACTACTATGTAAAAACAAATTGTAAACTGAAAACAAATAACAGTAAAAATCACATAGTAGAATACAACATAACATATTTTTCACACAGAAATTTGCAATAAACGTTTTTCTCCTGATGAAGTTGGAAAAACACCAACGAAATACATGATGGTATAAATTTGTTTTATTTGCATCAGAGAAAACTCTGACCAGAAATAGCTCGTATAAACACAAAAATGAAGAAGCAGTATTTGGCCACTAACTTAATAAATTTATTTTTACTTGATCGTTATTCGGCAACCGCAGCCCATCAATTATGACAATCTTTGCAATTGCTTTCTTTTAGTTTACCACAATACAATTCATTACATTTCAATTAATTTAGATATTTATTGCAACCAGCAAATATTATATTATTGTGTCTTTTATTGTGTATGTATATGTGTGGATTTATCATAAAGTAAATATATTCTTCTACACATTCATTGGTGTTATCCAACGTATGAAAACGTGACTCTATGGCAAATAATTATTAACCTAATTTGATATGAAAATACAGAGGATAGCAATTGAATAATGTTATATAAATGAAGCCATAACTTACGCAATTGAATATTTGTATACTGAAGGTAAGTACATACTTTAAACCATAAATCACTTAAATGTCAGTGTGTTTGAGAGTGTGTCTGTGTGTTTGTACAACCACGTACATGAATGTAATGCCATTACAAATAATTGCAAGATTTATTACATTGACAGCAATGCAATTATGTCAATAATGATGTAAATGTTATTTAAGATATTAGTAAGCATCATTTATTTATGAGACTAACAAACTGCATAGCTTAAATTTGAAAAGAGAAATATTTGAAGACTTTCCCTCTTAAACTTAGTTGATTTAAACAACTGAAAAATGTCATAAAATGTACCAGTGCAATGCAGTTCCAACATTCAGGAGGGTTAGGTATCAAGAAAATCCACATTTGACATACTTCATTCTCATTTGAAACTAATACGGGGTGTCCGTCGGGAAGGTATACTACTTTGTTTTGCCGCCATTTTGGTAAACATTAGTTTTGACAGTTCATATTTGGCAGTCGTGGAGTAGAGACGTGAAAAAATTTATTATGAAAAAATATTCGATAAATCAACGTGTTTTAATCATTAAAGCATTTTATCAAAATCAGTCATCGATTACTGTGGCGATGAGAAAGTTACTTGAAATTTTTGGGAGAAACAACGTGCCAACAAGATGCACTATTTATCGTGTAAGGAATGATTTCGAAGAAAGAGGGTTTGTAGCTGATAGGACCAAGCATGGACCACAACGTACTGCAAGATCGGCTGAAAACATTACTGCTGCTCAAGAAAGTGTTCGAAACAATCCATCAACCTCAATTCGACGCTGTGCTCAGGACCTTCGTCTTCAAAGAACAACTTTCGCCTCAATTTTGCACTAGGATTTGCATTTGTTTCCATTTAAGATTCAGCTGACACAAGCACTTCTTCCACAAGACCATTTACGCCGCCGTACATATGCCAGTAGGATGTTACAGCTCGCCCATGAACACCCCGATTTTCATGAAAAAATCATAATAAGTAACGAGGCACATTTTCATTTGAATGGATATGTGAATAAACAGAATAGGCGGTTCTGGGCAATGGAAATTATTCATCAGTCACTTTTGTGTCCATTAAAAGTGACGGTCTGGTGTGCAATTTGATCAGGAGGAATCATTGAACTTTACTTTTTGAAACTGAAAACGGCGTAATGGTAACTGTCAATGGGGAGCGATATCGTGATATGATTGAAAACTCGATTAACTTGATTAACATGTGGTATTAACAAGACGGTGCCACATCGCATACAGCCAGGATTACAATGGAATTACTGCGAGGCCTCTTTCCACAACAAGTTATTTCAAGAAATGGTGATGTTGATTGGCTTCCACGGTCGCCTGATCTGACTGCTTCGGACTTCTTTTTGTGGGGATATCTGCAAAGTAAGGTTTATGCAAACAAACCAGAAACGCTTGAGCAACTCAAACAAAATATTAGTGATGAAATTAATGAAATACCGCGTGAAATGTGTGAGAATATAATGAAAAATGTGCTCATAAGGGCTCGCATTTGTGAGGCTAACAGAGGCGGACATTTATCTGATACTAGCGAACCCGGCGAACTTCGACTCGCCACAATTTAGCGCCTTCAGATAAACTCCCGAGTATTAATAAAAAACAGATAGCTTAAATTTCAATGTGATTTATTTGAATGGAATCGAAATCAGTAGAGAGCATTATGATGAACAATATTTTTTGATTTGTTTTCCGGCGCAAAAACAAACAACGAAGACGGTTGTCCCCAACACGCGAACTGGCAACGTAGAGCTGACCGTACGAAAAACAGGGAGATTAATCCCACAGACTTCCAACGATTGGCCTTGCGATTTATTGATTGTCATCGCAAAAGCTAATCGAATGGGGAACTGAATCCTCTTGAATTGGCATGGGAGATCAGTTGAAGCTATCGAAATTCGTGGGATAAGGACTTCCTCTCCTTTGAATTTGTCCTTGATGATCGTCGCTTAAATCACATTGTTCATCAATTTCTTGATGGACAATTGCGTACCATTGCACAATTTCGGATGATTCAGATTCCGCAACATGATTATGATCGATCCTACCTTCAGCTGTAAATTATGCGGCGGAGTTCCTGGCACATCAAGCGAGTTCAAAAATTCCTTCGGATAGTTTGTCGCTTCATCCTCGTCGGTCACTCTGTCAATAGATTTGTACGTATACAGTTTTCCAGCGATTTGACTTTGAATAATTAAATTCAAGCTATCGACGTCCTTACTCTTAGCTGCCGTTATTGCCAGTTCACTAATCCAATCGAGGTTTTTATAATGCCGGGGAACACTTTGGTGATGAGTTCCTCCTTCGACAATGTGATGTGGTGATTGTGCAACGCGAACTTGTGCAATATGGGCACGTGTCCATTCATTTTGTTCAGCGCGTTCCTCTTGCGTTTAATTATCACAAACATTCTGACTAATTATAGCACGACGTGTACGACGTCCAAGGTTTAATCGTCTAATAGGTGACAATAGTCAAGCAAATAACTCTTCTTGAAATAGAATAAAGTCGTTGTTGACTAATCCTATTAAAAAGGAAATTATTTAAAAAAAAAAAAAACTTACGAAATGAATGTATCGCAATAAATGCCTGCAATCCAATAAGATGACCTAACTTTTTATACTCAAACTTATTTTCTGAAAAAATGATCGAATTGATAAACATTGCACTGAATTTCAATTGATCGTACTGTTTGTACCATTTACTGATGTGATACGCGATATATGAGTATCCGAAATCAGTGTAATAATAGGTAAAACTCGAATCAATTGCAGCAGGAAATATAGCACATTTGTTTAATAGAAAATGACAATGCGAAAAGTGCACCTGTCAAATTGCGCTCAGCCTAAGTTAACGTATAACGCCATCTACGGGGTTGTGGCATTAAACGCAGCGCAGCGCCATCTGTTATTTATCTCGATAACTTCTCCACCCAAAATTCACGCAAAACATATTTTATCACAAAAAATTTCATAATTTTCCGAAATTTACAACGAATTTTCCAACTTTACACAGTCCAAAATCAAACAAATTGACAATTTTCCGGAATTTTCCGAGTTTTCCACTAACAGTTTTCTATTTTGTCATTCGAAAAGCCATTCCGGAACAATTGCACATAAAATTCCATACAAAAAGTCCATTTTCGATTTTTTCAATTTTCTACTTTTCCGGAGGGTTTCCCTAAAATTTTCTTTCGTAAAAACCTTCTCCAGGCAATTACGAACAACTGAGAAAAAATTTGCCGTTCTCAATTAATATAATACTACAATTAATATAATACAATAATACTATACATTTTTCTCACCATTTAGCTTGATCTTCATGTGACTGAATTAATCGGGATTCTAATATCCGTTGGCTGTTCCTCTCAATACGTTCAGGACTTTCAATCGCTCGAGAATTTCTTGATCTTGTAGCCGTACGGCCTCTGCGACCAATGTTCCTACGTCTGATTGGCGGCATCTCACTTACTTATTATGAAAATTAATTAAAAACAAAATCAATACTATAATCTAACAGTTTCTGACCGAAATTCATTTTTATATATAAGAAACAGAGAAGAAGAAGAGAAGAAAATGTTCTTCATTTTTTCTTATAAAAAAAGTTATTGCTGAAATTATACTCACCAACATTTATATTATATTGCACAAAAAATTTGAGCGCACGGTTAATTGTATTTTAAAATTTTCACTTTTTGCAGCAAACACAATAGCACTGAATAAGGCTCGTAAACAATTTTCACAAATAGCACTAATTAGGAACTTTTTAAAGTTTAAGCTTAGGCTAAGTAAAAAAGTTGAGAAGTGAAAAGAAGGCAACATGATTGACAAAGTTAGGTGTTTAAGTTTCTCCTAAAAGTTTCTCATACATAGAAAAATGAGAAGGGAAATAAAGTCAGTATATGAAAAACTTAAATTTTCCTATAACAGGATCAGAAATAATGGTTTTTTTAATTTTTGATTTCTTCGGGTGGTACCACGCCTATTTGTCCAATCCCGCCCATATTTGCAGCAGAACTTACAATATGTTAACCAAACTTATATACCAAATTTTGTTCACATATTGTTAGCCGGAGCAGAAATTTTGGATTTTTAATTTGTGGTTTGTATGAGAGGTACCACGCCCCTTCATCTAATCCCGCCCATATTTGCAGCAGAAGCTACAATATATGCACCAAACTTATGTACCAAATTTTGTTCAAATACCGTTAGCACGAGCAGAAATAATGGATTTTTAATTCGTGGTTTGTATGGGAGGTACCACGCCCCTTCGTCCAATCCTGCCATATTTGCAGCAGCACTTAATATATGTACACCAAACCGATGTACCAAATTTTGTTCAAATACCGTAAGCAGGAGCATAGATAATGTATTTTTAATTTGTGGTTTGTATGGGAGGTACCACGCCCATTCGCCCAATCCTGCCCATATTTGCAGCAGCACTTAATATATGTACACCAAACTTATATACCAAATTTTGTTCACATATTGTTAGCCGGAGCATAAATAATGGATTTTTAATTTGTGGTTTGTATGGGAGGTACCACGCCCCTTCGTCCAATCCTGCCCATATTTGCAGCAGAAGTTACAATATATACACCAAACTTATATACCAAATTTTGTTCAAATACCGTTAGGAGGAGCAGAAATAATGAATTTTTAATTTGTGGTTTGTATGGGAGGTACCACGCCCCTTTGTCCAATTGGACCGAAGTATAAATCTGAACCACTCAGAGTGCCACTCAAACGCATACAAAAAATTTTATTCAAATCCCTCAGTCCGTTCTGTAGTTATGCTGCGGCAAACACACGCCAAATCATTTTTATATATATGAGATATATATATGTATATTGTAAATATAGACTGAAATATTTTGTAGTTATTTATTGTGTATTTTTTTTTTATTATTACACGATTCATTATAGAAACGCATATATTTTAGCGATTTTTCCCAATCCACTTGGCAGTCCGAGAAGTCAATATGTGGTTTCACCTTTTGCGATACATTTTTTTCCCTATTCATTTTCCATTATTGAGTTTTTATTTTGAAATCCACAATAATTGTTCACATATTAATCCTATCTTAAACTAAAATATCCTGCCATTGCCTGATCTTATTTTTGGTGAGCCGAATTTTGTATCACCGGACCAAGTGTAGCGTATCCTTCCTTCTTAGCCGGATATGGCCGGGAAAATGTTAAAGATTTTGCGACATATGAGCAAATTTGAATTTTAGTAATATTCTTTATTTCCAGCAGGTGATATGCAGGAGATGAGTGGACTGGAAACAAATTCTTTTATGTTACATCATGTAGTATGACGTCGAATTTTCACCGGCACCGACACCACCTACATATTTCTGTTACAGAAATTGTTACCATTCTAGGTTCCAATACTTCCCATAAGAAGTTTTAATTCGAAAACGTTTACTAAGTGTAGTATACGGTGAAATTTCATAGATGCGGGTTTAAGTCATTCCAATTTTTACTTTTTGGTTTATGCTTAATTATGCTTATTATTTGCCACGCCCACTTGTCTTGCGATAAATCTTCAATAAGCCTTCGACTTTGCAGAGAGAAATTTGCTTAAGCTGCCTAACTTTGAACAGACAAGTATTCAGATAATATTGTAAAAATTGTCTTTCCATACAACCGTAAACTTGTCTTGTTCTATCGCTAAGGTTTTCAGTTACTCTGTGTGGAATTTAAAAGACATTCTCTGTACTCTGTATAAATTTGTAATTCTAATTAAAATCAGTAGGTTGAGTTTTATCAAATATCCTGAAACACTACACTATGTATTACAAACCGTCCAATCATCTGGCCTTAAATTCTAAAAGCCAATCATTTCACAAAACACATTACTAACCTCGCAAGTGCCAGTTAATGACAAATCGACATTTGTTTTCGGCTGCAGTTTAAACTTTAGGACTCCCTTAAATCCTGGTACTAAAATATTTAAACAAATTCGTTACCCAGAATGCCCCAACATTACTCCTTAGTTATTAATTCGATCCTTAAGGATGCTGTAGACCATATTTACAAGTTACTACGCTTGTTGCAGCTTCAAAGCAATAAATCACTTTGACGCGTGTTTAGAGGTCCCTATTCCTGTCCTTCTCCCAATTTGTCTACCTTTTTTTCTAATACAATCGACTAAGCATTGCGCTGTGGAGGTTCTTTTGTAAATCATTGTTCTGTTGTATAGCTGTTGGTACTTTTGTGAAACATTTGACAAATTATCCTAGTACTGCATTAACAAAATACAGGAATTTGCTAAAATATACCAAAAATAGTGTCAAATCTACACCGGATGTTCTGATGCAAGGACAAGGACGAGCACGAGCACAAACATAGTTTGTCTGTGCATATTTGAATGATAAATGTCTCCCCAAATTGTATGCAATTTTATGCATTACACTTGTCATATCATGAATTATAGAGAAAAAGCAACAAAAAGTGCCAACTTCCTCTGCCCCAAGCATAACCAAGAGAAGAAGTCCCTAAATATATGCAGCAATTTTTAATGCATAGTACATACATAAGTGGGAGAAACGGTAGAAAATGCAAGTGTCGGTGTGTCAAGCATGCGAGAAAGAGCCAGTGAGGTTTACGAAAGAGCGTTTGGATGTTTGTATGAGCACATTTATTAAAACACTTTGCACACAAATGTTATTTATCATCAAACTATAGCTTCGTGCATCATGCATCATGTGTAGAGAATGTGTTGAGATAGAAAAGAGACAGAGTAGAAGAGAGATGTTTGCAACAATAACCATAAAGTAGACAGACACCACCACCAACTTCATTTTATCAGTCTGCGTCTGCTACATTCTTTCCCTCCTTTAGCAATCGAACAGTGGTTTGTAGTGTATCATGTGTAGAGAATGTGTAGAGATAGAAAAGAGACAGAGTAGAAGAGAGACGTTTGCAA